>PPOO01000932.1:144634-202220 GCA_003708545.1 Maudiozyma turicensis
TCTGGCACAATATACCCATTTCTAGCAAACTCATGAAGTAAAATATATTCATTTCTACCTGCTCTGGTACCACCTAAAGTTTGAGACCAAGCATTACCTGCAAGATTTGTAAGTTGTTTAGTTAAAGATAGCATTTGAATTCTAAATGAGATAGTAGCTGCAATCATCGAATTTGTAATATTTTCTTTTAGAGCCATATTCATCATATTTGGATCAGTTTGATATTGGGTATTTTGATAATTTATATCTAGAGCTTTATGGTCTTGTTGACAAGTAACTTGATACATTTCAGATAAATCCCAACTTTGACATTTTGGTGTCAATGATTGGCCCATTTCATTACCAATATCACAAATTAATCTACCTGCAACAATATCGCGAATAAAGAAATGATTCATATTACTGTGACCTTTACCAAATCTGTCTGGCCAATCCTTTCTCGAACGGCGACCAAGTGTACTGAATGTCGAAACAGATAAGTCATGTAATCTATGGGCAATAACATCTAAATAGACACTGTCCAATCTGTGACCAATTAGAACATCAGGATCTAAGGTCTTCATTGTTGCACAGAAACAGGCCAGTAATGCCTTTTCACTGTTGAATAGACGTACATTACCGTCAAGCTTCTGTTTAACCAGTGTAGCCAAACCGACGGCAAAATCAGATCCCTGAGGTGGTCTCACTATTGTTACAACATCATCCGGTTTCAAGTCTTCTGGGATTGGACTATCAAGTATAATGTTTTTGTATGTAGTAATGGAAATAGAGACAATTTCTTGTTTATTTTCTTTAGCGTTCATTGTGGTTTGAATAGCAAGGGATGTACAGTTCAAAGCTGGAGTGGCCTTTATATCACTTAATACAGTAATATTGGATGGTTTCGATACACTAACTTCTACGGAACAATGTGACGCATTTTGAAGAGAATTAAAATCACCATCCTTGATTTCTAACCAACATGGACCCATGATTTTATTTTGAACCAAAAATTGTTCCAAAATATTTGTATTACCACCAAAAACGTGATGAAATGTTTCACTCGATAAATAAGGTGGTATTAGCTCGTTGGCCGACTTAGGGGTCTTGAATGGTAATAGAACCTTTAAATAATCGGCTTCCTTTGGAATTCCAGGCAATTCAAAGGCATATTTCATCCTTTGAGGCTTTGCACGAATGTTACTTAAACCATATTTATCCATTAATAACGGAACAATTTCTTCATGGATTTCCTCAGGAGTTTTCCCTTCTCTTGGTAAAATATATAAATCTCTTTCTAAACCATTAACTTGGACCATTGCAGATACCATCGTTTTATCTAGAGCTTGTACTTTACCGAATAGTAGCAAAGTGTTGTTCACTTCTGCATAATCCAACCAGTACATATTAAATGAACCTGTCTTTGGATCTACCACTTGTTCCTTTGTATATTTATTAGAAAATTGTAAAGGTGGGCTCTTTTTGACTGATAATGGTTTACTAACAACTGGTTTAAAATCTAATGGCGTACCTGGTGCAGTAACAAATGGTGAAGAACCATGGTTACTTTTAGAATTCAAGTTAATTTGTTTGGTTGCTGCTGCACTTCTAACTGTACGTCTTCTCACTACAACATCATCGTCGTCATCACTACTTTCCTCATCTTTAATTTCAACCGTCTTAGGTTGTTTTTTATCGCTTGCTTGTTTCATTGCTGGGGAAGCAGTAACATCATCAAGCAGATCATTTATGTCATTATCTAAGTTGGTATCATTTTTCAATGGAAATGAATTGACTGCAGGGTTACTAATCTCTATACTGCTATCTGGATCAGATTTAACCCTTTTAGTTACATGATTATTAATATCAGGTTGACTGATTAATGGTCTCTTCTTTTCTATACGATTAGTTGGGGAAGAAGGAGGTCTTGAAGAAGTGTTAAAACTTGATTTTGCAATACCGGATGCACCGTTATCATACTCACCTAAGATATCATCAAATTCATCAAGATCAATAACTTTCTTAACAGTTGGTGCTGCCACTTTTGAATGTTGAGCTTGTAACATATTACCTATAAGATTAGTTTGTCTTTTCTTTGCATTAGACTTTTTCTTATTTTGCTTCTTATCAGAGTTTTTACCATTATCTTCATCACTGTAATCATCACTGTAATCATCACTGTAATATTGTTCTTGTTCCTCGATACCACGATCCACATAACCTACACCATCATCGTCAACAACAAAATCATCTTGCAATAATTCTTTACGTTTTCTATTTCTGTATTCCTTTTCATCTACTTCGTCATAAATCTTATGATCATCATAACCGTCATCTGAATCATCATCTGCAGGGTTCCCATTTCTGCGAGCTTGTAATTTTTTCAATTTGGATAATCTATCACTCATGTTGTTTGTGATTAGATAGACTAAAAACTTTGTATTGCTTAACAGAATTTGTTATATATAATTATTTTATCGATATAATATATACCATTTTATAAAACGGTTCTCAATTAGATATATTGGTGAAGCTATAGAGTATATGGAAAGTTACGTTAGAGATCCTATGTCAACTTTTTGTCAAATGTTCCCATCGAGACGCGTAAATAAATAACTTTGATGAAAATATCGAAACATTCAGAAAAACACGAAGAAACATAAGTAGAAAAATGTGACAACACCGAGTTTCGCGTTCCTTTGATGATATACAAGTCAACTTTTGAGTAAATAAAAGAATCACAATATTATATGAAAGGAAATTATTTACAATTAATCTTTTGATTGTAATGTTACATCTGGAATCTATCCATATATATAGTAATATTTATATATATCGTTTCTAGTGAGAATTTCTCTTCTTTTTGTATGGTTCATCGTCATTATCAGAATCTAAACCACTCTTTGCTGGTTTCTTCGATTCGTCACTATCATCATGGTTTGTGCTTTCATGAGCTCTCTTCAATAGATTCTGTTTAATAGATTCCGCTTGTTCCAAACCTTCTTGTTCACCACTATTTACCACTAAATCCTTTAATAATTTATTTTCCATCTCTAATGTATGTATCTTTTGTTGTAATTTCAATGCTAAATCATTTAATTCATTAATTGAATTTTCTAATTCTTTACCCTTTAATTTCTTCTTTTGTGAATATGAAACATTGGATTGAGGTTCCTTCTTCACCTCAGTTGTTTTATTAATAGGTTTTGAAAGTGGTGCAACTTTATGAATAGCTGGTTTGGTTGTCTTTTCTGAATTGATAACTTTTGCTTTTAATGTAGTTGTACTCGAGCTGGTTTTTTGCGGTATAGGTTCATTTATATGTCTCATATCATCTATACTTGAAGTGCTTTTACTAGTTAAATTATTAGCAACATTTTTACAATTTGTGGATTGTCGTATAGATGGAATACCTGTAGAAATATGTGTATCTAAGATAGGTTCAGAAACGTTGGATTTTTGTCTCCTATCGAGTTCATCATTACTACTGTTACTAGTGGGTGTTGGAACAGAATTAGTATGTGACCTTGGGATATTACTATTATTTGGTTGCGATGCGTTTCTAATCGGCTTTCCCTTTGATTTATCTGTTAATAGATCCAATAAGAAATGCGCACCTTTATCGGAAGAAGAACGTTCTCTTTGTGAATTTTGATCAGATTGTTGGTTTGCATTTGGGTTTGAGTTATTAGGTTGATTCTTGTGCTGTTCATTATATGCGATGATTGCTGCAATAGCAGTAATTTGATCCTCTGCGAAACCTGCTCTTAACAAAGATTCATGTGCACCTTGTGGAACTTTAACTCTAGGTAATAATGCAACCAATGTAGATGTCGGAATTTGAGAATAATCAGGAAGATGTATCTGTGGTTCATTACTTGCTACTTGATTATAATTACTATTGCCGTCGTTGTTACTATTTGGTTGAGATTTAGATCTTGTTGGATTATTTGCGACAAGATTCGATAATGGGGATGATACACTTGGTACATGATTTCTTTGATACGTTGTGTTATTGTTAATTTGATTTGTTGGAGGTGGAATATTGTGTATGTTTTGTTGTTCATTTTCAAACTCAGTTTGATTAGATGATGGATCCACTTCAAAATTTGTGAATCCACTATGATCTTCATTGAATGAGTTTACATTGTTAACAACGTTTGGATTTTCATGTGCAGGTTCGTCATTATGTGGATTACTATTAGAATTATCATTATCTTCATCTTGATGAGATCTTCTTGATGAGAAACGTGATCTTGAATGATCATATTGTGAAGATAAAAATTTATTTCTTCTTTGAGATAAAAGATGATTCCTATTTTTATGTACATCCTTCTTAACCGCAGAATCATAATCTAATTTATTTTCATCATCTGATCCATTATTACTATTGTTATTACTATTGTGATTATTATTATTTTGTGGTTTGTCCTCATCTGGAAATATAAACACTTCATCTGCGAATGCACTTAATTCAACAGCTAATTGTTCATCCAAACCAAATGTGTTACCTGACGCTGTATTCATATGACCGGACCCATTATTTGTAGTGTTATTGTTGCTATTCTGTGACTCATTCATTACCCAAGAATCTAAACTAACAAAATCTTGATCTAATGAAGGAATAAAATTGTCAACATATGCTAATTGTTCCAATAGAATATCTGGGGTTATATTCGAATCATGAATATTAACATTTGGATTATTTAAAGTATCTATCGCATCAAACGTTTCATGTGTAACATTACTACTATTATGTGCCAAATTGCTATCATTGTTATTATTATTATTGTTATTATTTTGCAGTATCTTTGTATCTGGCTCATTAGTCCCATATATATTCATATAGTCATTAGCATAACTACTCTCATTCTTCTTTTCCGAATCAGTTTTCTCTTGTCCCATCTTTATCTGCCTATGTATAAACTGATTAATGAAAGGCTGAATCAACGTGAATCGCAATTTTTTCTAAATATATGTATATGCTTCGTCGTCTCTTTAATATACGTGAAAATGTATAATATGTATATATACGAATTGACTATTCTAGTGATGAGTTTGCCAGTTCGATGACTTATCCGCTATAGTTAGATCTTATTCAGAATAAATGAATAAATGAAAAATAAACAGAGCTGTTGCTTCAACGTGATGTTCTTATTTATTTCAGCAAAGTTCCACAGTTTTTAAAATTTTTTTTACCTCAGTTTTTTGCTTTCTTCCCGCTGTGAAAGAGAGAGACAAAGCGGCAGAGTAAGAACACCGCCGCCGCCGCCGCCGCCGCTTCGATTTCTTTTTGTTTCAGAGTGCGCGAGTGTTATTTGTTGACTTCTTTTCAAGTTAATGAAGAAAGAGAAAGAGAAAGAGACAAGTCGATGATTATGATGACTGATTGGTGGTTGTTTAGTTAATAGAATGACTCAAGAATATTGTGACTTGATAGGAAACAATGTATACATAACCAATAGACATCTGAATATAAGTATTATATAACTACTAGATATATTCCAGGAAACAATAGATGGTCATTCTCTATATTGATGATACACTTGCAAAAGATAATATATAAGAAAATACAGGTTAAAATAACGTGCTGTCACAATAAGGCTGGTCTACACTAATAATTATCATTGTTTCTCATCTTCTTTCATTCCACTCGATACATCTATCTAATAGTCTCTTAACTGACCTGAAATAAATACGAAGCGATTCTGTTTTCTATGGGCCTTTTATATATAAAAATTATATTATCCCCGCGAAAAATTGATTATTAAGTATGATATACGGTAAAACTGAAAATAGAAACGTTGACATTTTTTGCCTCTCTCCTATTGAGTGTATGTATATATGAGACTAGAATCTCAAGGTAATTATAACACTAGCTTGTATCCATTTCATCGGATTCCTTTTAAACATTTCTCCAACGGTTCATCAACTCACAGAATAAAAGATCTAGAACTGAAAGTGGCAATTCAATTCATAAAGGGAGGATAAAAAAAGCTACATGAATAAATAAGCATCGTATAGTTTTTGTGAAAAAAAGAGAGAGAAAGACTGTAATAAAAAAACATCAAATTATGCTAATACTTTTATCTACAGAACGCAGAGAAAGGAAAATAGCTATAGTATCAGAATCCTATGCATTGTTATTCGAACCCATCAGAGATAAAATCACTAAGAAATTATCATGTGCAATTGAATTGATCCCGAAGGAAGATTTACAACATCATCGATTTAAACGATTATCACCACATGAAGTACACGGATTCATCGGATTATTAGAGATAGATGGTCTGATTTTCATTGGTGTCATTACAGGTAAGACAAAAGTGGCATCACCGATACCACATGAAGTCATTAATAAGATATATGCAGTCGATTTCTTCTGTTTGAATGATAATTCTTGGGATTTTATTGAATTAGATCATAGTGGGAAACCTATCGCTGGTGATTTGAACGATTTACATGAACAACAACTATCGAGGCATCCTTGTTATGATATAAGGAAATTAATGTCAAATGGGTCATTTTATTATAGTAATGATTTTGATTTGACTAGTACATTACAAAATAGAGGCTTCAAAAGTAAAGGCTCGATAAATGAGGATACTACTGAAGAAGAATATATGTGGAATAGTTTTCTAATGGAGGAAATCATTGCTTATCGAGATAGATTAGATTCACAGACTAAACAGATATTAGATCATGAAGGTTTTCTAACAACTGTGATACGTGGTTTTGCAGAGACTTTTATAACATATATCAAGCGATTGAAAATTTCTTTAACTGTAATATCAAAACAAAGTTGGAAGAGAGCAGGAACAAGATTTAATGCAAGGGGGATTGATGATGAAGGAAATGTAGCAAATTTTGTGGAGACTGAATTAATAATGTATTCAAATGAATATTGTTATTCTTTTACACAAATAAGAGGAAGTGTACCGGTATTTTGGGAACAGGAAGCTGCAATAATGAATGCAAAGGTACAAATTACAAGATCTATTGAAGCAACACAACCAGCATTCGATGAACATTTCGCAAAATTGATTCATAAATATGGTCCCGTTAATATTATCAATTTATTATCAACAAAATCAAATGAAATTGAACTTTCTAGAAGATATAGGAGTCATTTACAAAAATCTGAAAAATTAGGTTTTAGTAAGAATGTATATTTAACAGAATTTGATTTCCACAGGGAAACAGCTCAGGATGGATTCCGTGCTGCCAAAAATATATTACCACTGATCAAGGATGCTTTACTGACGGAGGGATATTTCTGTTATGATGTACAAGAGGATCATATTGTATCCGAACAAAATGGTATATTTAGAACAAATTGTCTTGATTGTTTAGATAGAACAAATTTGGTACAACAATTAATGTCACATGAATTATTCAAGATTTTTCTGAAGGATGTTGAATTGATAAATCCAAGAGCCAACGTTGATGAATCTGATTTTATTAAGAAACACAATACTCTATGGGCAGATCAAGGTGATCAAATATCACAAATTTATACAGGTACAAACGCATTAAAATCGTCATATTCAAGAAAGGGGAAAATGTCATTTTCTGGTGCATTATCAGATGCTAAAAAATCGGTAAGTAGAATGTACATCAATAACTTCATGGACAAAAATAAACAACAAAATATAGATGCATTATTAGGCAGATTGCCAAATCAGAAACCGGTACGGTTATACGATCCCGTTGGAGATTACATTAATGAGGAATTATCCAAATTATCAAGCCAATACACTACGACATCAAATATGAATTTACTAATTGGAACATATAATGTCAATGGTATGTCCAAGAGAGCAGATCTATCCAAATGGTTATTTCCCATTGGGAATAAATTCAAACCAGATATTGTGGTATTGGGTTTACAAGAAGTGATTGAAATGTCTGCAAGTGCCATCCTGAATGCGGATAATACTAAGGGTTCATTTTGGGAGTATGTGGTTAAGGACTGTCTAAATCAATATGATGAGCAATATATCTTGTTAAGAGTAGAACAAATGACTTCATTAGTCATCTTATTCTTTGTGAAATCTGATAAAGTTAAATACGTGAAAAGAGTGGAAGGCTCGACAAAAAAAACAGGGTTTGGAGGTATGACAGGGAATAAAGGTGCTGTTGCGATCAGATTTGAATACGGTAGTACTTCGTTCTGTTTTGTTAATGCACATTTCTCTGCTGGTAACAGTAATATTGACGAACGTGCAAATGATTATCTGTCAATCAATAAGAATATCTCATTCGCAAGATCAAGAAAGATTTTAGATAATGATTCTGTGTTTTGGTTCGGTGATTTGAATTATAGAGTAACATTAGCCAACGAAGCTGTAAGGAAAGAATTAGAGATGAAGAAAGAAGGATACATTGATCGTTTATTAAAATATGACCAATTGACACAGGAGATCGATTCTGGTGTTATTTTTCATGATTACTGTGAGCCAGCACTGCAATTTCGTCCAACGTATAAATTTGATTTTGGGACAGATATTTATGATACATCTGAAAAGCAAAGAACGCCATCATGGACTGATAGAATTGTTTACAAAGGTGACAACCTTCATCCGCTTGCATACTCTTCTGCGCCGCTAACCATTAGTGATCACAGACCGGTCTACGCAGCTTACAGAACAGATGTTTCAATAGTTAATGAGGAGAAGAAACATGAATTATCCGAAAAGATATATCAAAATTTTAAGATCAAAGAAGAATCAGCAGACGCTCCATCAATGATTGGTACGGACGATGACAACGAAGACATTGAATTAGAAGCATATTTAGAGAAGAAACATTCAAATTCTGTTTCTCCTAAAAGGGTACCCGTCCGAAATACACCTCCACCATTGCCTCCTTCATCACATTCTTCCTCTACCATTTCATTAGCATCATTGACGAAGAGAGAACCCCGTAACATACCTGATCTTCCAACAAGAGAAAATAGCTTTTTCAGCATTGCTCCTACTCCCCCAACTTCAAGAACCAAATTGCTGAGTAGTCCAAAAAGTAGTCTAAGTAGTCGAGCCAACAGTAACCAAGGAAACAGCTATGGACCTGAACAATCACTTTCAAAGAAAGGAGGTGTCCCTCCACTTGTCATCTCACGTCCATCTTCCGCTAAACCTAAGCAAGATGACCAAAGGAAACAAATTCTTTTAGAACCAGAGGAGACTAAAACAGAACATGTTGAGGTTCAGGGCACTACAAAGGAGACAAAGAAAGCCGCTCCTGTTGTACCTATTAAGAAAATGAGTCTTGAGAATGTATCAATTGATGAGATAACAAGGAAGGTTCCACCTGTGATACCAAAGAAGAAAGCCAATCTAGAGAAATTTAAACTTTCACAAGCTGAAGACCAGAAACGTGGATAGGTTATATAATATTACTATTTGCATATATAATAAAAGGTAGTAATAAACGATGGAGTCATTCACATCCCTTACACTACTCTAATTAATTGTAAAAGCACACTTTGCGGTTAAACAATGCACTAAATATCAGAAATGTCCTGAACCTTTGTCTGTTGATACAATATACAGTTGTTCTTCTATTATGATCTTTTCTTTTTCTCTAACCTCTAAAGAATGAATGGAACAAAATATCTCTTGCGCGCGATTAAAATAGTACTTGTTTCACAACATGTCGGCCGCTACAGAAAAAGAAACATAGGTAGAGAGAGTTGTCTGTTGATCACGCAGTATAAATTGTCAATAAGAATGACAGGAAAATAGAGGTAAATATCATTCTCGAAGTTGCCTATACTGACAATAAATACTTATATATTTAACGTATTATATTGTGTCTAGAGATGATACAGAATTCATAAATAATATCAACTATCTTTTATCGAAGTAAATCAATAAATACAGAAATAATGACTATTAATACAATCTATATTGCAAGGCACGGTTATAGATCGAACTGGTTACCGAACGGCCCATACCCTCCTCCACCGACTAACGTTGATAGTGATGTTCCTCTAGCTGCACATGGTGTAGAACAAGCCAAACAATTGGCAGATTATATATCCACATTAAATCCGAAGCCTCAAGTGATTTTCTCCTCTCCATTTTACCGTTGTTTAGAGACCAGTGAACCTGTGAAGAAGAAGCTAGATATCCCATTATACATCGATAATGGTATCGGTGAATGGTATAGACCTGATAGACCAATTATTCCAATTGCAGCCCCTGTATCAAAATTAAATGGTTTATTTGATGGTATGATCTGTGAAGATTGGGATACATCCATTCAACCAAGTGAGAAAGGTGAAACTAAAGAAGATATATTTGCAAGATGTAACAAATTTCTAGAAATTTTCATCAGAAGAGTCGAGGAAAGATTCCCAGATGTAACGTGTCTATTGATAGTAACGCATGCAGCTACTAAAGCTGCTCTAGGTATGAACTTGTTGCGTTTCCCAAATGCGATAGTGCCGATTGATGAAAAAGGTACTGTAATTCGTAATGGTTCCTGCTCGCTCGATGAGTTCAAACTAGTCAAGGATAACAAACATAACTTTTACGAAAAAGAATGGGAACTGGTAATGAATGGTAATACCTCCTTTTTAGATAAAGGTGAAGAGATGAACTGGGATTTCAGAAATGGATTTGAAGCTGGTTCCGATGCTGATATTCGTGCGAGAAAGCTAGCCGATGCTAGAATTCAAAGGGCCAGTTCTTAATCAAACAATTTCCTCGTGCCATTAAACAATGACCCTTGACGATATGTGGTTCAAATATGTAAAATATTAAGTAGTATTTATAGATTTAAATGAACAATCTTGAATCTCTCCGATGCGTCGTGTATCATGATAAACAATGGTATGGAGATTTTTTTTCTCCGTACTGAAAAATTTTCTTGAGATTTTTCACGATGCTCATCTCATCTCATCTCAGATAATAAAAAAGAATGCACTGACAGATGGTCGACAGTAATCTATAAGAGACATAACAGAAAACTTTTTATCTTTCATTCCAACCATAGAGAGGCAAACACCTATACACACAATGACTACTACTAGATCAGGAAAGAAGACTGTCAAGGATACCCCAACCAAGACAGTAACTGAAGCTGTCCAGGAAGATGCTGGTAAGCTAGATGTTCACTCTTCTGAAAGTGAATCATCCGATGATTCTGCTGAAGAATTAGAGTCTGATATTGAAGGTCTATATGAATCAGAAAATGAAGAGGGTACTGAACACAATATCAAGAAATTAAAGCCAAAGAAGGGCGATAGTGCTAAAGATAAGAAAAATGGTAAAAATGACCAATATTCTAGTATCATCTACGTAAGTAGATTACCCCATGGTTTCCATGAAAAGGAATTAAGTAAATATTTCTCTCAATTTGGTGATTTGAAAGAAGTTAGACTTGCAAGAAATAAGAGAAGTGGTAATTCTAGACATTATGGTTTCATAGAGTTTGCTAGCAAAGATGATGCTAAGGTGGCACAAGAGACAATGAATAACTATTTACTAATGGGCCACCTATTACAAGTCCGTTTACTAGGTAAAGGTGCTAAGATTGAAAAATTATTCAAATACAGAAAGAGAGTGTTTTCCGAATCAAACATTACAAAGACAGCTAAACAATTAGAAGAAGATGCTATCGCTAAGCAAAAGGAAAGATTGACAAAACTATCTGAAGCGGGCATCGACTTTTCTTGGTAGAGAAAAAAAAGAAATTCCTCATATAACATCGCATAATTATTTCATTCAATAACACCCCTCCCAATAGATACATTTGAAAAGGGATTAGAAAACTGATATTCTGATATAACGTCATAAGGTTGGAAGCACGTTTGTTCAAATTGACACATAACCTTATTGTGATTCTGAAATCTTTATTCAGCTATTCAATGTCCTTATTCTATATATATTTTGTAAAGTAGATCAATTAAACATACAAGTTTTAAGTATTATTATTATTATGAGCAACTCCAGGTTGCCCGAGTGTATTTACTGTCGCATAACCTTTCCATAACGGGCATGACTCTTCGTTTACAAGTTAGGTTCTTCATATATGCAACCTTAAATAATGAATTTTTTAAAAAAGGTCGTAAACCCTTCCGTTTGATGGAAGCTTTAAGTCAAAACAGTAAAGTATAAGGGTTCATTCCGGTAGCATATCGGCAAGGGAATCCATTCTATCATGAATTTTTCGAGGCAAAGAAATTAATATCCCCAAACGGACTGATTTTAGGTTAGAATTACTATAATTAGAATATAGAATGTCAAAATACTAAGATATTATCTGGAACCACGTGCTTGATGTGTCAGAGTCAAAACTTCTTTTCTTTTTACTTCAAAGTCATCGGCAAAATATGCTAGTCAGCCTCAGCCACTTCCTAGTCTTTAAAATCAACCTTTCTACGAAAGCAAGATGAAGAATTGTTTGATGTTTAGTTAGTTTCAGCGAGATGTGGGTCAATTTTACATTAGCAATGTTTTCACTCAATAGCTTAAACTGACCTCTCTTATGCAAGTTCAAAAGAAGTTAAAATTATTTTATAGAATGTGGACGTACCATATAGTAGCATACCCAAGACAAATAACCATTGATATAATTATGTGAATATATCTGATGATGTATATGTTGAAAGGCAGGCTAACGTGTACCTTAATGTATATTCTCTTTTATGGAATCGTCTTATTATTATCGAAGTGCTTCCTGTATAAACCGTACCATTATTATCCCACTCTCCACAGCAACGGACTTTCATATGAGCTTACTAGTGTGCCATGTCCATAAAAAAGATGCAAGACAAATGTTTTCTTTTCACAAGATTGTCCTCGAGACCTCTAAGAAATCTCTTAGAAGTTTCAGGAATTTCCGTTCAAGAAACATAACTCATATTGTCGTCGGTTTTCTTGATGCGGTTTTAAACTATTGTTTGCATTACCGAAAATAGAAAACGCAAGCGACAGCTAGAGAAACTACGCACAACGTAAATCATAATATAGCTTAACAAATCATAATAATGACATAAATATGTTGGACTAAGTAACACAAATACCACAAATACCATAATCCTTCTTCAGCGCTTTCTTTCTTTCTCTTCTTCAATGCAGTTCTACAGCATTGATATACTCATTTGTACATAGAGTCATAGTAACTTTTCAAATCATTTGGTATTGTTTAGCTTCTCAATTTTTATTTCAAAATAATAAAACAATAAAAATTGTCTGTGATGCTATAGTCTTGCACGTGAATGCCCTATAGTTGACCATTTTCTTCGAAATTAAAACGGTAGTAACAATTGTCATAGCAAAACAATACCTAACAGCATTAGGAAACTCTTGTCGATGCGCACGTTTTTCGCAAGATATGAGGTACGTTAAAAAATTGTTCCAACACCACATGCACATGTTAAATTGAATGGGTTGAGTTTTATTCTATTATCTGAAAGTCAGTTGGCATAACTGCTTTCTTTGTTCATGTTGTATGATCTTTCTATTCGATACTGCTTTAAGTTTTTGCAAATCGCTTTATCTAGCACGAACAAAGAACAATTATCATGAAATTTTCAAAGGTTATTCAATAATAACATTTCTGATATTCTCTATCTTAACTTTATTTCTAATTTATTGAACAGTTAAGTGACATTTGAATAGGAACGTCCAAAAATAAGGTCAAGGTATGTCAGGATAATAGTTCGTAATATTCTCTTATTCTAAATTATAATTAGCAGTATTACTTTCTCAACTTATTTTTATTCTTCATTTCAGATTTTAAAGAGGAGTAAGGATCATATTACAATTACGGAACTTCATTTGATTTTAATTAATATATAAAGAGGACAAATTCAATCCAAAACTCGAACTTTATCCTCATTCCTTTTCTTCAATTCTAAATTAATATTAGAGATAAAGAAATCTTATCACAAACAGAAAGTCAACAACTGTAATCCATTAAAAAGATTCTTTTCAGATGACCGGTTACGAAGATAAACATATTACTAAACCAGTATGGAGAGATGTTCCCACATCCTTCGCTGAGTTCAAACATACTATTGCAAGTAGACACCAAAAGGAATGCTTAATCACTCAACGTGGTAAGGTTTCAGCAGAACCTTCAGAAATTTCTAACTCTTCTATTGATGCTCACCCAGATTCCGAAGAAGAAGAAAGACAAGGTCTAGCTAAATACTGGGCCATTATTACTACTGGTGCTGGTTTATTCTCTGATGGTTATATCAATAACTCCATCTCTTCTGTCTCTACCTGTTTCTCCAAGATCTATGGTAAGAAATATACTGAATCCCATGCTATTCAAAATGTTTCCTCCATTGTTTTCGTCGGTACTGTCGTCGGTCAATTAGTCTTTGGTTATTTATCTGATCATTACTCTCGTAAATTTTCAATGTTATTTGGTACCTCCATGTTAATTGTTTTCACCATTCTATGTTCTGGTGCTTGGGGTAAAGGTACTTCTGGTACTGAACCAGGTGGATTATTTGCTGCTTTAACTGCCTGGAGATTTTTCTTAGGTATTGCCATTGGTTCTGAATATTCTTCTGGTTCTCCAGCTGCTGCCGAAGCCTCTAACTTATTACCAGCTGGTAAGAGAAATAGATGGTTTATTTGGTTCACCAATTTCACTATTGATTCTGGTTTCGTTGTTGGTGCCTTTGTTCCATTAGTTCTATTATGGATCTGCAAGGAAGACCATTTAACTCCAGTCTGGAGAATTTCCATCGGTTTGGGTGCTATTCCACCGATCTCTTTATTCTTCTTAAGATTGAAATTTAAAGAAAGTAAGAATTTCGAAAAGACTAAATTCACTAAAGGTTTACCATACTGGAGAATTATTAAATTTTACTGGTTCAGAACAGCTATGATTTCTATAATTTGGTTCTTATATGATTTCTCCTCTTATGCATTTGGTACTTATTCTTCTATCATTATTGGTTTAGTTTTACCGGAAGATGCTTCAATTTATCAAAATTTTGGTTGGAATGTTGTTTTCAATTTATTCTATATTCCAGGTTCTTTCTTAGGTGCATACTCTGCTGATTATTTTGGTCCAAGATTAACATTAGCTGTTGGTTTAGTTATTCAATCTGCTATTGGTTATGGTTTAGCTGGTGGTTTAGATCACTTAAAGCAACATATTGGTGGTTTAGATCACTTAAAGCAACATATTGGTGGTTTTGTTGTCATGTATGGTATCTTCATGACTCTTGGTGAATTTTCTGCTGGTGATAATGCAGGTTGTATTGCCTCTAAGATTTCTGCTACTCCAGTTAGAGGTACTTTATATGGTATTGCAGCTATGATTGGTAAAGTCGGTGCGTTTGTTGGTTCATATGTTTTCCCAAGCATTATTAGAAAATATGGTTTATCTGCTCCATATTATGTTTCATCATCATTATGTATCTTCTCTGCTTTCATTTCTTATTTCTTCTTACCTGATTTAGACCAAGAAGCTATGAATAGAGAAGATGAAAGATTTTTAGAGTATTTAAGATCATCTGGTTACGATATGTCTCAAACGGGTATTTACAATGGGGATGAAGAAACTACTAAAGTTGAAATGGTTAATGATTCCGAGGATTCAGATATCAATAATAAGATTGACCATACTTTAACTGTTGAAGAACGTTAGGAGAACTTTTTATTTTGATAATTCATTTATTTATTTTATTTTTGTTCATTCACATTCATAATAATTTTTACATTGTATAATAGTAAAACGATACATAATAATAGTAATAATATTAATTTTAATAAAAGATAAATAAATAAATTGTAATTAGTTAAAATTGTCCCTAATGGAATGAAAGTTTATTTGCATTAAGGACTAAAAAAGAAGAAGAAAGGTGTTTAGATCAACAATGTCTGTCAAGAACCAAGGATATTTAAAACAGAGATCTAACGGCTTTAATAAATGAGGGGCAAATCAATTAACCGACATCTCCAAGTATTCTAGAAGCAATGAAACATGAGGGATGAGACCCTTACTTCCAAAAAGAGAGAAAAAAAAGACAGCTAGAGTTTCCTGACAATATTCTCTTTATTTATTATGCCTTTTCTTAAAGACCGGTCAGATAGTCATCTTAGAAGAATCTAATCTTCAGAAGGTAAATCAAAATATTGACGAACTTAACACTATGAGATCTGTAATCCGATAAAACAAGAACATCATACGGAATGATATAAATAAATAATGAATAGAAAATTTATAGCTTCTTATATCCGATGCATTGAATAAACTTTCATCTAAATTAATTGATTTGTAAGCAAACATTAAGCAAGAAGATAGTCTTATAAACGATAAAAAATTGTAAAAGAGAACCCCACTAGAAATATTGTTTCTGCAATTAACGATGTCTTTATTAAGATGACATAAAATGCGAAAAATCCGTATAATAAATAAAGAGAATATTGTCACTAAATTTGTCCCACTCTGCAGTTAACGGGTCAAAAGAGACAAGACAATAATTTCAATATTCTCTTGTTCTTGTCCGACAGCGCACAAAACGAGAACAATTTATCTCTGCTTCTTACCCAAAACCGATAATGCAGATTCGCAGGCAGAGGCAGAAACCCGATCAAGAAAATCATTTTAACGGATTTCTTTCTCTTTATTTTTCAAATTTGTGGTTCGTTCAACGGGATATGCAATAAAAAGAAATGAGAATTGATGATCGCATCCTGTACTTTTACAGGGATTTCTGTGCGAAAAGGAGGCAAAGAAAGCAACTTCGGTATTAACGAAAACCCAGTTATGGACGACTGACTGCCTACGCTACGTTACATTACGTTACGTTACGTGGAAAATTTTAGATAGACAGGCAGAAATTATTGTTCTCTTTTGCTCGTCCCTGCCTAAGTTCTTAGTTAGACTCACACACTGGCACACTTCTCTTTTCCTCTCTGTGACTTTTTTCACCTTGTGACAAGAAAATTTGATTTTAGCGATAAACGAGTAACGGCGAAAGACCCAGAAAGGTTCAAAGTACAACAACAACAATGATCAATTAATTGATGATGGGAAAATAATTATACTTTATTAACTAAAATTATATATAAGTCAACATTTTATTCATATTACAAGATAAATTTTGTATAAACACTATTTTTCATTTATAATTATTTATTCATTAAATTATAATACATAATATAACAGTATTATAAGAATTTATACATTCCTAACAAGAACTCACAACGCATAATATTATACATATAAAATGTCTACCGTTTACACTTACAAAGAAATTGCTGAACACAACTCTCCAAAGGATACTTGGATTATCATCGATGATAAAGTTTATGATGTCTCTAAGTTTTTAGATGAACATCCAGGTGGTGATGAAATCATTTTTGATCAAGCCGGTAGAGATGCTACTGAATATTTTGTAGATATCGGTCACTCAGATGATGCTTTAAAATTATTAAAGAGTAAATGTATTGGTACCGTTGATAAAACAAGTGAAAAAGTTGTCTTTGAAGCTAAAGTTGAAGAAACAACTGAATCTAGTCAAGGTAGCGGTCAATTAGCTGTTATTGTTGCTATTTTATGTTTCCTTGTTGGTTACTATTTCTTAAATGATGAATAAGCGAAACTGGCTCTTTTGCAGCAAAATTCAAAATCAATTCTACTATATTTATCATTTATTCAAATTCATTCGACAAAAGAAATAAATAGTTGATCTATTTATTTACCATTCCATTTATTATTACTATTATATCCAAGAGTCTATATATACAAGAACTTTATCTCTTTTTATATATTTTACGATATTTTTGCATCAGATATTACTATTTCGATTTTTTCTAATATTTTTATACATCTATTTAACTACAGTTAATGTTACATTAAAATTACAGTAATTAGCTTCTTTTTTGTTTTGAGTTTCAATATTAGCTCTATATATGCCATGCCTCAATTTTAAATATAGCACTCTCGCATGAATAAATTCTCCGAAAGAAGGAAAAAAAGACACATTTTTATATTTATACAGTATTTGAATTTTCTATAAAGAACTGAAATATTAAATATATTATTTATTTATTTTTTATTGTACAAAATTTAATGGATTAACAAATGGTTTAATCTAGTAAAAAAGCATATTCTATCTAGTAGTTTCTGTTGCCACCTCTGTTACCCCAGCCACCATCTCTGGATCTGTTGAAACCACCGTTACCACCACGGCCACCGAAGCCACCACGTCTACCGTAACCACCACGACCACCACGACCACCACCATATCTTGGATGTGGACCTCTTTGTCTTCTATCATATTTCAGTAATTCTTGTGGAATAGTTTGATTAGCTTCTCTCATAATTGAAATTAATGAAGCACCTAAGGATTTGTTATCTTCTGTAAAGAAAGAAATAGCAGTACCCTTAGCACCGGCTCTACCGGTTCTACCAATTCTATGGACATAATCTTCAATGTTACCTGGCATATCATAGTTAATAACATAGTTAATACCCTTAACATCTATATGGAATAAAACGAGAAAAATGACAATTTGCTTAAAATTATCAGATCATTTCGTAAAATTTTGTTAGTAAAATGGACAACAACATTTTGTAATAACCCTTTTGTATTAATCTATTTAACGGCAATAACAAAAAATGACTCGAGAACAAATTTGACATAATGACAGCCATACAGGTGTATGTAACATCACAATTTCTTAAGAAAATGAATGAGGGTTTACTTTATATTTATATATTTTATAATATGCATACTATATACAAAATTAGCAATAATGAAAAGAATCAAATAAAAATTCTTCCAATGCAAAGGCAAATAATTTTTAAAATCACAAATATTATAGTACATTTATAAGTTGTACCATTGTAATTTTAAATTAAATATTTATTTCTTCGGGTCACAATAGTAGTTTGTCATTTTAACACTACTATATTTCCGCCTTAACATTCGAAAATAATTAACTTTCGTAAATCAAAAGTAAATTATTATAAGAAAGATATCATTAAAAAAGAAAGAATTTAGTACATCGCATCGACTCAACTCGCAACTCAAATATATCTTGTAAAGATTCACCAATACAAAGATATATTTTTATAATTTTCTCTCTTTCTCATAATCTTTCTATTAATATTTTAATATCTTCATATTTTTCATCATTGTTTGTATATTTTTATTCATGCATACAAAAAATATCTTTGTTATATTTTCCTTGTATCATTCATATTTTCTTCTTAAAAAAAAAAAAAAAAAAGTTCTCAAAAAAAAAGTAAAAAGAAACTCAGTATCGTAAAATCATTAATGGAATATTGTTAATTGGTGATTATTATCACATATCGTTAGTACAGTCAAATAAAGAAAGGGAATATTAAAAAAATAAAATGTAACATACCAATACCTCTGGCGGCAACATCGGTAGCAACCATAATTGGGGATCTACCATTTCTGAATTCATCAAGAACCCAATCACGTTCTCTTTGGGCCTTGTCACCATGAATGGCAAGTGCTGGCCAACCTTCTTGTCTTAAGTAAGTAGTGATTTCATCACAAGTTCTCTTAGTAGAAGCAAAAACTAACATCTTGGATTCTGGATCTTGAGAGGCAATTTCAATATGTTTGTTTAAACGGTCTCTCTTTTCAAAGTTAGAGACAACTTCGACCAATTGGGTAATGTTATGAGAAGCAGCTAATTCTAAGGAACCAATTTGAACTTGAATTGGGTCATGTAAATAATCACTAGCTAATTGCTTAACTTCCTTTGGCCAAGTAGCAGACCACATTAAAGTTTGTCTATCTGGTCTAATTTGATCGACAATCTTTCTGATTTGTGGCTCGAAACCCATATCTAACATTCTATCGGCTTCATCCAAGACTAAATAAGTGACTCTCTTTAAATTAGTCTTACCAATTTCTAACATATCAATTAATCTACCTGGTGTAGCAATGACAATTTCAGAACCACGGGTTAAATCTCTAATTTGCTGACCCTTTGGAACACCACCGTAAACACAAGTGTTTCTAATTCTGGAACTGTGACCGAATTTAGAACATTCAGTTTGAATTTGAACAGCTAATTCTCTGGTTGGAGCCAAGACTAGAACAATTGGACCATCACCTGGAGCTAATAATGGTTGAGCATTAATGTGGACAATACCTGGTAAACAGTAAGATAAAGTCTTACCAGAACCAGTAGCGGCAACACCAATCATATCTCTACCAGAAAGAGCCATTGGCCAACCCTGGCATTGAATACCAGTTGGCTTTTCGAAACCTTCAGCTTTAACTTCTTCTAAGACATAATCTGGGAAACCAGCTTCATCGAAGGAAGTAATTGGCTTTGGAATGTTGTCACCAGTGATAGTCATTTCATTTTCCTTTCTGAATTGCGCAATTTCAGAATCATTTCTATTTCTAACATCTTCATGTTCAACGTAGAAATTCTTTTCAAAGGATGGTAAGTTTGGTAATTCAACATCCCAATTTGGAGCAACTAACTCAACAGATTCGTTGAAGCTACGACCACCACGGCCACCACCACGGCCACCGAAACCACCGTTGTTACCGTAGCTACCACCACCGTTGTTGTTGTAGGAGTTTCTGTCAGAACCTCTACCACCGCGGAAATCACCACCTCTGGAGCCGTAGTTGGATTTATTGTATTGTTGATCTCTACCGTAAGACATTTTTATAATTATTATCTGATAATCTTTTTGTATTCGGGAAATGGAATATGAAAATAAATCCAGGTATGAAGAAGTAGAAACTTAAAGTAGTTTTGAAAATTAGCACAGCTTCGAGATGGTTTTTATATTGTAAATTGAGGGAAAGCATGAACATAATTTTCGATGACCGTGAAAATTTTTCACTTTTTTTTTTCTTTTTCTCTTTTTGCGATGAGCTAGGGGAACTGCGGCGATTGTCTTGTTAAAGAAATAATGAGCCGCTAAGATTATTTTGAAAATTTTCATTGTTTGAAATAATAAAGAGGTCTTATCGTATGACGTGATATGTATTCAAGAATTAGATAGCAAGTTTTGCAATAATCATCTATTGTTACAGTTATACAAAATTGAAAGGGGTTCGATTCATTTGTTAATGTACAATTGATGTATTACTAGAGAAAGTTATATATCCAAATATTTATGTAGAATTATGTATGTAAAATATGTTGCGACAAAAAAGAGATGTCAGTAATGCGTTAATAGATCTTTATATCCTAGTTTAAATAATATATCCCCATATTATTATAGTTGTTTGATTTCATCAGTGAATTTTTGTTCAACAACATCACATAGAGCCATCAAATCATCTAATCCTTTTTGTAAAGCTTCAACAGCAGTAATTTCACCATAAGTTTGAATTCTTAAATTTAATAAGTTCTCTGAAGGATGTGGTATAGAGTAACCAGCAAACTCAACTTGTGGATTCTTCATAATAATATAACGTAATGGATTACCTAATGTGTGATCTTCTTCTAAGATTTGAAATGATGCACAGGTACCATCTTCAGAAGTAGCTTGTGGTAGAATTTTTATCTTTTCACGATCAATTTGATCTTCTTCCTCCTCCTCCTCATCATCTTCTTCCTCAGCTTCTTTTACATTTTCCTTGATTTGTTCAGCAGTGTTAACAGTTTCATCTTTGGTCATATCGACATCTTCACTATCACTGGTAACTTTTTTATCTTGAACAGACATTATGTGTTAATTGCGTTGTATTATGGAACTTGGTATATCTTAACTGATGATAACAAACAGTAACAACAACAACAACTTATAGATAAGAAAAATAAATATATTAAAGTTCCAGCTCATCTCATCATTATAAATTCGAGTTCAGCAGACAAAAATCAGTTCGTAATTCCGCTGTGGGAAAATCATCTTTACATAATAAAATTTTCAGACTTTTCAGAAAAAAATTTTGAATCCGTCCTCAGATAATAATGCTAATAAACAGCCGCACAAAGTAGTGTATGAGGGTAACTGATGACCTCCGTATGAAGTGATAATTTGTGAGTGTGTGGAAATTCAAGAAGTTAGGCGGCAAACAGGAAACAAGGAACTCCCGTTCTCTAGAAAGGTTGTGTCAGAGAATATTGGGACCAGTAACAGTGTATCTAAAACCATTTTAGAAGCGTAACAAACCACCTTCCAATCTGTATTCATATTTATTACCTTTAGAAAATGTTCTGTTTACTCCGACCAGGAGTTCAGAGGGGTCAGTATGATAACTGTTTTGCAGATATATACCTAACTAATTTACAAAGAGGGCAGTTCGCAATTATTCTACGTTTCTCCTCAAGGTTAATATCAGATATATCTGATGGAATAATTATATGATCTTCAGGGTGAACGTCCCCATATCATCCCCGGAACTATATCATTACAAATCACTCTACAAAAGTTCTAGAATTATGAATCCGGATAAACATTAGTAGTTGAACATTTCAAAAGTCGTCAATATACCCTTCTACATTATAGTGCAGTATTAACTTCCGATATATGAGGAAATAGATATATAATTCAAGAGGTATCTATCTTAGACTTTACGGAATCCAACTAGTTCTAAAAGAGTATACTGATTACGTACAGATCATATACATAACTTTTTGTCGGTTACGAATGTCATCATCGACTAGTAAGTAATATATCCCAGGATCTGCTTAGTAACTAAGTGTGCGGAATAATGTTGGAATCTAATAATGAGAAAAGAATATAGCAATCACTAAATAAGCCAAGAAACATAGAGAGCACTCCAGAAATAATTAAGAAGTTACTGAAGAAACATTGTTATATCCCACTTCTAATTCAAATGAGCTTCAATTTCTTGATGTGCTGCTGTGGGTTACTGCACATTTGAGGGAAAACAATATAATATTTTCAAAGTGTGAACAAACGCACCTACGTAGTAACCCAATATGATCTTTGTCCTCTGTGTGAGAGAGATACGAACGAGAGAGGAAAAAAATTCTAACCCTTTTGATAAAACCCTAAGATCGCGGAGAAAGAGAGAAAAGAAAAGAAAGAAAAGAGATGTTTATCTGGTGCAGCGTGATTTCTCTGGGAGCTGGAATATGCGCCCACTATATTCCTGCAGTTCAGTTTCCTTTTTGAATAAAATTGAATTATTGTCAAGAATTTCTATTGTCTTCAAGTTCTACGGGGATGATCGACGTAGGAAACCGAGTTGTACAAGATGACCTGTGTTCGTACGTTTCTGGGGAAAGATGCATGCGTTTGTTCATGTTGAGCTACGACGTTTACTTACCGTTTAGCGATAATTCATTTTGTCAGAATCATTTCGAGAAGAAGAGGGCGAAGACAGGTCAAGTCAGGAAAGACAATATGTGGGATAAGATACTTTTGGAAGAACTGCCCGCAGAGAGCAGTTCAATGGAATCAGGTTAATTGAAATTTGTGTAGTAAAGAGTTCTACAGAGTGAAAGGTCTAGAGAAACAACAACGATCATGAAAATAACCAAAGATGTTTTCTTGAAGACGGAAAAAAAAAATCAAACAAAATACGGTTACGATTAGTTAACGCAAACAATTCTATTATTATTCATGGTGCATGCGTCGATTCCGAAAATTTATTAATCATTTTCGAATATAGTTTTGTTAATAAACAATCATTTCAAAGGAAAAAAGAGAAATATATATATTGTTATAACTTTTCTTTTTTAAAAGTAAATCAAATTTAATCATAGAGAAAGGTTTCCTTAAAATCAAGCGATCTGTTATAAAACTAATAATTATAGTGGAATCGATACTAGATCATAACGAAAAGAAATTAATAAACTTCGATGACTGATCCCTCGTCGGTAGATATCCTTGGACCAGCTTCAAAACCAATTTCAAATAATAAAGACGCAAGAGTTGCATCAAATAAACTTATTAATTCAAATGATGATAATATAAATACTGATGTACAACATAATAATAACAACAATAATAATATTATCAATGGACAATCAAATCTGAATAATGGTAATAACAACAGTTTTATCAATAATTTTATTATGACAGGTAATATGAACTCTAATTCGGGGACAAACCTGAATGCAATGGCTAATAGAAGAGATTCAAGTGTAATATACCCACCAACACAACGTTCAAATCAAAGAAATGATTCCATTAATGCGATGTTCAATAATTTTAATTTGCCAAGATTTTCCACAGATGCATCAATTACTCCATTCTTAAATATTTCAGATGCTAATAATACAAATCAACCTCAAATTAATACTACTAATAATAACAACAATAATAATGCAGATCATTTCCCTCATTTACCTGATACAACGAAAAGAAGATCACAGGATCTTTCTCAAATTGCAAGAGGTTATTCGATTGTAAACAACAATATGTGGACACCCCCAACAAATCAACATAATATACCGCACATTGCAAACCCATTACAAACTAAAGTTGCAACAAACCACGTTGATCCATTAGACGTAAATAGTGCACCAAAATTTAAACTTTTGTCATTTTCTGCAGGAAAGGGGAACAATGCTAATAATGCTGAAAGAAATAGAAATGAATCTCTGTCTGTTCCACCTGCCAATAGGGGTTCAACAGCATCCGTAATGGATAATGCAGACATGGATCTAACACAAGCAGGTGGTACTAAAAGAGGTTCATTATCTGTTAACATGAAACCACCAACAATTTTACCCGCTTCAAATTCATCTGGGGTACCTACTTTACCACCAAAATTTCAAGGTCAAAATTTCAATAGAACTTCAAGTGGTAATGGTCCTGGTAATTTAGGTAATATGAGTAATTTAAATCCAAATTTAGGTTTAGATAATTTCTTTAACAGCAGTAACTCAAGAAAGAATTCTCTAAAGATAGGTGGTGAAGATTTTGATTTTGATAATAGAAGACGTAATTCATCAATCAAATTATTAATTGATCCGACTAATCAACCGGTAAATTCTTCATTAACCAATCCAATCATTCAACAAGGTACTCAGAACGGTAAAGATATACAGAAAACTGGATTTCCTGCTGAACCTACTAGTCTGCCATCGAGTCTTTCAAGATTTTCTTCCATGATGAATTTTATGGGTAATGAACAAACTACACAGAATGGGTTGCCGAATGGGCAGGATGGAATGGGAACCAATCAAAATATGTTGGTTCAAGTTCCACAACAGAATGGTAACTATCAACCGAATTTAGGTACAACTCCACCATTGGATGATTCGTTATTGAATGGTAAAAACAAGAAAAAGAAACCTCAATCAAAAGCTAGAAAAACAACTAAGAAGAGGAAACAAAAAGCTGTTGATGAATCGAATTCAAATGGTCTCCAAAATACTGAAACGAAAAAACCAAGAAAGAAGGTAAAGGACAAGAAAAATGATAGAAAGTCCTCCTTTGAGGATGTTCTAAAGAAAATCACAAGAGATCATGGAATTGATAAAAATGCCGCTGAACAAACTTTATTACAAGAAGGTGAAAAGAAAGCTAGAGATTTGCTAGGTGTAACAAAAATTGATGAATTGATGTTAATGATTGATGCAAGAAAGAAAGGTGTCACAGAGAAAGTTGAAACTACAGAAGATGGGAAATTAGTCCTCGGTTTACATTCGGATATTTTGCCTCCGACTAATGAAATTGTTGGTGGTGTTGAAAAACCGGTAGGTTCTCATGGTGTCAAGCAACACGAGTGTAAGATCTGTCACAGATTTTTCACACAGTTAACCCATTTAGAGGTCCATATTAGATCACATATTGGTTATAAACCATTCGAATGTCAGTATTGTAAGAAAAGGTTTACCCAAGGTGGTAATTTAAGAACACATTTAAGATTGCATACTGGTGAAAAACCATATGAATGTGAAGTTTGTAGTAAAAGGTTTTCAAGAAAGGGTAATTTGGCTGCACATGTATTAACACATCAAAAATTAAGACCATATGTGTGTCGTTTAGACAATTGTTACAAGACATTTACACAACTCGGTAACATGAAGGCTCATCAGAATAGGTTTCATTTAGATGCATTAAGTAAATTAACTGAAAGACTAGCCAAATTAGATCCAAATGAAATTATTGCACCGGAAGAAAGAGATATGTTAGAATATTTCGCATCATTGTATAAGAATTCCAATAAAGGTATTAGAGGTAGAGGTAGAGATAATTCTCGTGTGGGGAGTCCAGTGAAGGACAAGGAGACTACAATTATAGATGACAAGTCTTTGAGCAATAGGATATCACCAGAATATCGCCTATATCAAACAAACTCAACTGGACAACAATCAAATCCACAACAGAGTGTGAATTCAACAATTGGCGCAACGGATAACAATATTAATGGAGCAATAAATATAGATTTTAGTACACAAGTTAACCCTGTATCAGATCCCCACCAGCAGAATATGGGAGCACCTCCGTTAGATTCTCATTATCTCCCAAATGATCAACAAAATGCCCAACTCTTAGATGAGAATGGAGTTGATTTCAAGTTTGTCAGTTATAAAAAGTAAAAGAAACAAACAAACAAGCCACGACACACATGGAGTAACTAAATACGTAATAGTATATTCCCATTCCTTATGCTCTACGGAATAAAAGAGTTATAACTGCATATGTGATAATTTAATTAATTATTTAATTATATAATGAATGAAAAACAAAAAAAATGAAACGGTTAACATTTATCACCCATTTGTGTGAAAGGAGATGTAGGTCTTTATCTTCTTGCTTGCCATGGCGTATTTGCCTACTGAAGCGAATATCTACTTTCACTTTTCTTCCTTTCTTTTCTCTCGGCTAGTGTATAATTTTGCCTACTTCGGAGCATCTGAGATTTCAATAAGCCGTGTTCCATATTGGTGATAAAAAGGGAACTGAGAAAGGGGATATAATGTTCATGAAGGTGATAACAAAAAGTTATTCGATTTAGAGCATTATAGGAAGAAAGCCCTCATTGGAAGAACGTTAATTATTTATTTAGAATTCAGTTTGAAATGTCGAATGAAGAAGAACCTATTCAAGGAACATCCGGTGTTCAACAGGAATCCTCTACTCATCAGGGTCCACCTTTGAAGCAACAACCTCCAATTCAACAGTCAGATTCATCTGATAGCGATGTAGAAAATATCCAACAATCTCACAGGAATATCGGCTCCTCTTCTGGAGAAAATGAACCGTTATTATCCAAGAAAAAGAAGAAAACTAAGGGTAGAAATAGATTGTTACACCCTGAAGATTATGAGAGTATAGAAAATGTACCCCCTCCTGATGACGATTATTTAGATGCAGAATTCTATGCTAACAGTGGGAGATTCCAGGTTCATAAAAATTACATTATATTTTTAAATAATTGGAAAACTGTGTTAAATGTAGTACTACTACTTAATGCGTTGCTTTTAATAACTATATTTGTTTCTGAGTTTTTTGTAGAAATTTTGCCTACAGATGGTATGACCAGTTTCAATAATTTTATTTTAATTCTAGTCTCCCTAATTGGGAATTGTTTTAATCTATGGTTCAATAAGATCGGTTTATTTTCACCTTTCGATCTACATTTGAATGTAGCCTTAACAATTTTACCACTAGTAAATTTATTGATAATATTTTCATTACAATACACAAGAGAAAGAATTAACAATATCTCAATAATAATTCATTTATGGACTGCTCTAACCTTCTCGTTAGGTATCTTCCAAGCTTATAATTTAAGAAGATATATTAGAAATTTATCACCTCCCACATCACATAATAAACATACCATGACAGAATGGATAGAAATTGCGTTTAGAAACCTAGTTAAGTTTATCTCTTTAATTCTGCTTCTATTGTTACTCTTTACTACGTTTTTACATTCAGTTGATTTAAGGTATTCTCTTAAACAAGTAAGCAAAGAGGAAACAATGTTCGTATGGGCTAATCCAGAACATACTAAAAGATTGCACATTACGTGTCACGGTATAGATGCAAATTTTACTGAGGATTCACAAGACATGTCCCGTCAGCCGATTATTTTATATGAGCATGGAGGTGAAGATACTTCATATACATCCGCAGAATGGATCGAAGAGTTATTTAATTTAGGTAGAATTGAAAGATATTGTGTGTACGATAGGTTTGGTTATGGTTTAAGTGATTCAGTGGGTGCACCTGCCTCGTTAAAGAAATCCGCTCAGGCCTTAAGATACGCGTTACTTGAGGAGTTAAAATTAAGTGATCAATTCTTGGTCGTAGGGTATGATTATGGTGCTCTAGTTGCTAGAGTATTTGCGGCTAACAACAGAGACATTTGTGCGGGGTTATTGTTAGTTGAGGGATGGAATGAGGAGTTATTGTTGAAACATTATCTGAGAAGGATGTTCCCAGGAAATGGTGATGACAGAGACGATCCGGATGATGAAGGCGGTAGACGTGGTCAACGTATAGATTATAGATTACCTGAAAGAATTATTGGCAAAAGATATACTATTCAAACATGGCTTTATGGTATTTGGTCAGCTTTTGGTTTAAATTTACAAAGTTCGTGGTTAATATCACATCATGGATCTATGAGTAGAATATTTGGTAATGATATGTTAGAGGAAGGGAGATTTATAAGAAATAAAGTACTTGAATCGTTAACAAGTTCATTGATTAGTTATAATGATATATTGGCTTCCAATATTAACTTACAGGACATCAAATTAAGTGTTATTAGTTCAAAACAATTTATTAAAATGTCACCTATATGGGGTAATTGGCAAAGAAAATTGACAAAATTGTCGAGAAAGACATTAGAATGGAGAATAATAGATGGTGAACATCAGTTCTTTAGAAACAGAAACGCAGTTGAACAGGCTCAAGATGTTTTATTGCGTCTTGTTAACAGTTAAATTTGTAAATTCTTTATATAAATTATTTTCATTTGTTATTAATATATATCTTCCACGAAATATATATTGCATAATTGTTGATTATATTAGGTAAGTATCATTTACTTTTGTTTCACTGAGGTGTCAACAGATTGCTACTCGCTGTTTTTGAAAGAGAGTCTTTCAAATTATACAGTTTTACTGAGCTTAATATTCTAATGATATATAGTACAAGACAACCATAAGAGCATAACAAATGTAGAATGTACAATGCAACTCTTTATAAATGGATAGGTTTGTATGACGACATTCGAATGTGGAGTTCATGAATGTGAATTATAAATCATATCTCCCAAAATCTCAAGAATATAAAGACAGAGGTTTGTAATATAAAACATGTAAATAAAATAATTCCTTGGGAAAAGAGGACGAAGAATTAACTGTATATTATTTGTATAATAAATAAAGAAAAATGAATCAAAATACTACTAAACCATATCCTCAACCTGTTAGAAACGAGGATTTCTATCAAGTTTTTATTTTTCATACAGCGTGTATTCTTCAATTCATTCTTAGGACCGTAATTTTAATATCTTTTTGTTGTTCCTAGACTTAAAATTTCAAAACATATTTTAATATAATGAATTTCATTTTAAAATTTCCTGGAATATTACTACATTATTTTAGTACACACCCATTGCAACGCTTGAGTAATAAATAAATATATACAATCAAGTGCATAAGAAATTATATTTCAGACAATTCCAAATTCGATAACAAGAAAATTAATATATTCAATGAAATAGACACTGTTTTTATGAATTAAGCTGTAAACAACGGCTTAACGTTACACTAATAAAGCAATTCTCGAAATGCCATCTTTCTTGATATTAATAAATATGAAGAATGCTGCAAATAAAGAAATTGTCTGGGTGACTTTGGTAAACCCAGGATACATCCAGGATGATATGTAAACCTAATAGTTCATCCAGAATGACGTCCGTTTAAGCTACTTCTTACCCGAAAACCTTTCACCATAAATCGAATCCGCCATGGAATAAAAGGGAATACTAAATACAACAATTTGTGATATGACAATTACAGGAATTATCCTAAAATCTGTCAGAATGAGGGTAACGATTCAAAATTGAAGGTCAGACATCAGTTTGTATGACAGAAATCATTTTCAAAAATTTTAGGGATTTTGTGACGTTTTTGTGTCACCTGTGAAAATTTATTTCGTCATCTGACACGAAACATAGGGATGTTCGCGTCACCTTGGACGAATCCCATAGTTAAAAGATATCAAAGGATGATTACAATTCCCAATTTTGGAGCTCAATAATTGGTTTTAGATTCAACCAATTGATATTATGGAAATGCTCAATGTATTTCTTTTATTTTCTTTCTTATATACTGAAATATTACCAAATATTTTGAGCTTGAAACTCAAATTCGTTGTACATTCCGAAGTCTTGACTCAATAAAATGTAACCAAATCGAATTAATCTGGATCCCTTTAGATTATTCCCATTAAGTAAAAATTTAATAATTACTACGGTAATATCCTCTATTAATTATGAGACATATATACAAATTTTACAATAATATAATAATTTGACTTTTGTTCCATTAAGTTCTTTTATTATTTTTTATATACAACTATATTATTATAAATAACTTATGCATTTGCTAAAATGAGGTAGGAAAATGAGGTCATTGTAATCATCATAGTACATTACCTGTTAACGGACTATTTGATTTCGGTACATACATATTTGTATCTGTGTCATTACAATTTGTTTGAATCTCCAAATTGTCCATCGAAGCTTCTAAATCTGTCGTCGCTCTACAATTTGGACAAATAAACTGTGGATAGTTCGATAAAAGTAATCTTCTAATACAATTAAAATGCCACGAATGACCACATGGAGAAATGAATATACCTTGACATGGATCCAATTCCTCTAGACAAATTGAACATGATTCCAAAACGTTATTATTGTTAGATAATAGATTCATGGTGTTTAAAGTATGTAATTTTTCTAGACCCATTTTTTTATAATTTCTTGATTTAATCTTCCATGATAAATTTAATTCGACTTTAACTTTAACACAACGAAACTTTTGATTTCTACCACCATTATAATCCATACCTAATTGAATGACATCACCATCATGTAATAAATGATCACCACCATCTAAGAAAGCGGAACCATTTTTTGGACATGAATTAGTGGAACAAATACGTTTATGATTTAAGAATGTACCACTCGAAGAATTGAAATCCTTAATATACCATTGTCCATGACGATCAACTTTCACACAACCATGCAATCTAGAGACAACATTAGATTTGAATAAAATTGGTTTAAAATATTCTTTTAATTTTAAATCGTTATAGTTATGCATTGTAGCAAAGGAATTCATATGTCTTGCAATTACCAATTGAGAATCTGGACCAGCAGTTCTTATTATTGGATCAAAATATAATCCTTGAGATCTAACGAAATCTGCTTGTTCTTGTTCATCAATTGATGGATCAATGAATGGCGTTAATCTAATGGAATATAAACCGTCTATTGTTTTAATATTTTTACATGGTGGATTCTCGTGACTTACTGTTGGAAAACTTGTCTCAGAATCATCTTTATTTGGGTTGATAATATTCCAAGTCACAGGAGGATATATGCTGGCAATGGTTTCAGATTGAGCATTTATGAAATGGAAAGTTGAAAAATCAGCTTGTTTACTATCTGAGTTATTTCTAGTTAATGTGAAACCATCACTATTTGTGTTATTCGAAGCATCTTTTGGAATACTTTTCAATGGCAAGAATATGGGTAAATGATATTCTTCAGGTAATTTGAATGGGCCTCTATTTAACATAAGTAATGAATTATTAGGTAATTCTGAATTAATACTAGTAGTATAATTAGAATATGATGCAAATGGGTTAGATGATGGGGATATAGACATTGATGTATTATTAGTTATACTTCTATTACATCTCATATTTGTTGAAGGAGAACCACCATCTCCATTAAGAGATTGTAAATATTGTACTTGTTGTGGTTCTAATACAGCAGGGATATTATTTGGGTCGTATTTACGTTCTTCGTTATTACAGTATCTTGGAGTAGTAGAAATCATTTTATTTGAATTATTACGGCTTGTTTTATTTGATGAAGAACTTGAGCTTGAGTTTGAACCTGAACTCGATGATGAATTTGAAAAATTTAGTGATCCTAAAAGGGAGGATATACCGAAACTATTTTTTCTAACGTTACTGTTATTTGATCTATTACTGTTAATGGAAAAGGTACTGTATCTTCTCCTTGGAGCAATTTCTGTACCTGGCATGTTTTTCTTTCAAAAATAAAAAAAAGTCTATATTTATAAGATCTTTAAAGATGAAATTTTTTTTCCACTTATTTCAAAATAGATTTATCTTTCTTGGTTCTTACAATAGTCGGAGATACCTTAAAAGCAGGTGTGGCAGCAACAATCGTAGCGGACAGTTGTAAATTTTTTTTTTAAATCCTTGTTTTTCTGATCACCTAAAACGGCAAACAAATCTGGCGATCGAAAAAGGAAATTGTATTGTGCGTGTAGAGAATATACCGGACAACGAAAACTATTTCTTAAAAATAGACTTATGCAGCTCTTTCTTTTGTATCCTCTTAAAAAAGCTTAATTCGAGGAGTTTACCTATCTATCTATTGTTTAGTAACAAAACACCGTACTAACTGTATAATATTTAAAGAATATTAGAGTTAGAGAGTGGGGGGTCGGGCAGATATGCGTTCCTTACTGAAGCGGAGTTAGTGGGAGCAGGAGGAGATAAGATAAATTTAAATAAAAAACGATTTTAATACGTTAAAAACTTACTTTCTCTGAAGATCAAATGATAAAATTAAACTGGAAGATATACGGCGAGAGGTCCAGTTATATATAAATGTTCGATGAGATAAATCCGATAGGGATGAAAAAGAGTGAATGAACAGGGTATCTGTTTATGTTGCTTCTGTCAAATTTCACGGAGTTTTTGTTTTTTTATCACAATAAACAGCAAAAATAAGGAGTATGAATAAGGAGTTAACGCTAATGTATATATTCAGGGTTAGAAGTTATTGGGGGGGGGAAGAATAAGGAGTAATACTTGTAGTATTTCTTATTTCTCTTGTTTCGTTTATTGAAAATTTAGATTGAGATGAGGTAAGCAATGTTTCTTTTTATTGAATCGAAGTGGCTATGCTATCTCTTATGTTATTACCTTTTCGCGTATGTATTTAAAATATCTTGTAACACGTTTTAAAAAAAAAATTATTAAACTTGGCTGTGTAGTTTAATGATGTAACTTTGATAAATACGAATATATATATGTATTAAGATATTTTTTCTAAACATGTCAGCAAAAAAGGAAGAATCAAACTAAGAAAAACTTGTTTTTTCAGAACGACCATTTAGAAAAAGTATAACTAAATCAAGAATGCAAAGTTTATAATTTTCTTATTACTTTATATATCTTTTTCAGATCAGCGGAGTTTCCAGCTATATCAACTATTTTAGGTGGCTGTATACTCATATGATGTTTAAATCTCCAGCTGTTATTTAATTTAATTCTAACGCGATACAATGGGCCATACTATTCCGAAATATAATTATTTCAAAAATTAGGGCGGCCCGTTGTTCTCCGAGGATTCGTAGCAACTTTACAGAAAAGAAAATTCTGCCAAATTCCACGTTTCCGCTTTTTTCTCTCTTGTTCCAATATTTGAAAGAAGAGCAAAACAGAAATAGCGGTGTCTCTTTCTTTCCAACTACCTCTATTTCTGGGCGAAATGTGTATATATAAGGAAAATCAGGAGTCGTATCATGATGTATATTGTTCTCAATGGTTTTTAATATAAGATGCACCTATGTGGGGGTACAAAATAGCGGGGTTGTCTTTGAGTTCACAACTGAAATTAAAGTGATTTTCAAATTCATGATGAGTTGATTTTTAATAGGATTATTTAAATACATCCTTACAGTAGATCGGGGTTTTGAACATGTTAGTTCCGAATGCAACAAGTTACATTGCTGTAGATAAGAGTCCGACACACTGACATCCTTGATATTCCCGAAGGAGATTATATTTAAATATTGTTTTATCTAAAATTTTTGCGATATATAGAGATATAGAGATATAGAGAGCAGAGGAGTAGACACTTCTGTTTTTTTTTTGTTCATCTTTCCTAATTTTAGTTGGTTACAGAAACAGTAAAGTTAAAATTGGTATTTTCCCTCTTAAGGAAATTGCCGTCATGAGAGTTAAACAATTAGCTTTGTTATCTTGATCCATTTCATAATTTACTTGGAAAATGTTGCGCAGATAATTCAATTAATGAACCTTCATGTTTCAATAAATCTTCATATAATAGCACCGTTAAGAAATCATTAACATTAGTAGAAGAAAGATCCTTTAATAATAAATTCCCAACAACTTGAAATATAGAGGTATTACTTTTTACATTTAATTCATATTGCTTGGAAAGAGAATCAGTTTCGATTTCAATTAAATGAGTTAATTGTTTTAATGTAATTAGTGTGCCACTTGATCTATTTATGATACCGTTTTTCAACCATTGATATAATTGGCATCTGGAAACTTCTGCTGTTGCTGCATCTTCCATCAAATTATTGATTGGTACACACCCATTACCTTTTAACCATGATCCCATATATAAAAGGATTACTTTAATAGTGGCCTGGATCTGGTCATTTGAAACTGGTTTACACGACACTTCAGGTTTTGGTAATAAACGTGCTTCAATATCATTTAACCCATCGTTTGAAACAAGAGAGTCAATATAAATCTGATTCCTTAAACCCATTGAGTGAAATACTTTATTACAAATTGATGCTAAAGCAGGATGAGCGATCCATGAGCCATCATGACCCTTATTTAATTCACGTTGTTTATCCTTAATTACCTTCGCCATAACTTGTTGATTCTTAACAGGATCATCTTTGATCGGAATCTGAGCCGCCATACCACCCATTGCATGAACACCACGTCTGTGACATGTATCAATTAGTAATGTTACATAGGCATCCATAAATGAGGTTTCCATTGTAATTTCGTCACGAATTGGTAATGAATATTCTTTTAGTTCAATTAATTTTTTAATTGTTGAAAAAATATAATCCCATCTACCACAATTCAATCCGCTTGAATGTTGCCTTAACTGAAATAATATCTCTTCCATTTGAAAAGCAGCCGGTAATGTTTCAATTAATACTGTTGCACGTATAGTTCCTCTTGGAATCTCTAAATAATCTTGGGAAACATTGAAAATATCGTTCCAAAGTTTAGCTTCTAAATGATGCTCCATCTTAGGCAAATAAAAATACGGTCCTTTACCAATCTCAATCAATTTTCTACAGTTGTGATAAAAATAAATACCAAAATCAAAGATCGAGGCACTGATTGGTTCATTATCAACTAATAAATGATGCTCAACCATATGCCAACCACGAGGTCTCATAATTAAAGTCGGCGATGTGCCTATTTCATTATTCAATTGATAAGTTTTACCCATTTCATTGCAATAGTTAATTTTATCCCTAATTGCATCATATAAATTGATTTGTCCATCCATTAAATTGGCCCACGTTGGGGATAATGAATCTTCGAAATCTGTCATATAAGTATCAACATCACTGTTCAATGCATTAATGATCATATTTCTTACTGGGGGTCCAGTAATCTCAGTGTGTCTTTGTACTAAACCAGGCCCAATAACGGGACCCAACCATGTTGAATTTGATCTGATGTTTTCTGTTTCCTTTAGAAATTGGAATCGATAGGATCCATCATTGATTTGCTTTTGAATTGAAGAACGGTTGGCTAACAGCTGTAACCTTTGTCCATTGAATTTACGATGCAACAATACTATAAATCTTAAACAGTCTTGAGTAAGTAGTGTTTTGTAAGAAGTAGTGATATTTAACTGTCCTTTATAATTTTTAGGAATATTTAACGAAACATCCTCTAACGATTTTGGATTGAGCATAGTTTATTCTGAATGTATACCTTTTAACATTCTTTAAGAAAAAAAAAGTATATACTAGGTTCAAAAATTCCATAAAATAATCATGGTCCTTTTTATAGCATGTATAAAGCTATGAAATGAACAGGACCTTTATCTCTCATTACTCCAATTTTTTAATTAATTCAGTCATAGTGACATAAGTTTTTGACAGGATCCGATGATCGGAGCGTTACCGATTAAATCCGAAGTTTCACTAATAGACACTCATTTTTTAATTAAATCAGTTCTCGTATAAATGGAGATATAGATATATAGTCATCGTTCCATGAAAAGACGTTCATCTATAAATTATTTGTTAAAATTACATTACAAGTGAGACATTAATAAAAGTATACATTTATATAAAGATATGAGATTAATCACAACAGTAACTTCTTGGACCCGCGGTAACATACTTGTATGGGTTCAAGATAGCATTTGGATCATAATGTTCCTTGATATGTTTCATGAATCTAATTTCAATTTCACTTCTTGAATAATGTAAATGACCATGTTTGTGGAAACCAATACCATGTTCAGCACTAATGGAACCCTTCTTAGCTTGAATATATTCGTAAACAAAAGGTTCTAATAAACCTTCAATCTCCTTAGTGAATTCTCTAACGGCAATATTTAAATGAATATTACCATCACCAACATGACCATAACCAACAGATGCAACAATTGGTTTTGGAGCATCACCAATCAAACCTGCATCATTTAATCTTTTAGTGACAGCTTCAGAGACAGAATATAGATCCTTTAACTTTAGAGACATATCATATTTGTACATACCACCGTAGGAGTTACAAGCAGGTGGAACGGATTTTCTCCAAGTCCAAATCTTGTTGTATTCATCAATGTTAGCAGCCATGTGAGATTCCGAGATTAATTTTTCTTCTAGAGCACTCTTGATGAATGCACTTAACTTTTCTTCATCATGTGCTTGGTTTGATCCAGAAGTTTCAATAAGAACATAGAAAGGATGTTCTTTCTTTAGTAAGAAAGGTTCATCCTTTAAGTATTCAATGGTACATTTAATAGAACCATTATCCATGAATTCAAAAGCGGATAAAATTTCGGAAAGTTCCTTCTTAGCCTTAACGAATAAATCTTGGACAATATCGAAACTTTCTAAACCAATAAAAGTGTTATTTAAAGCCTTTGGTTTTGGTGCAGCTAAGATAGAGACACCGGTGACAACACCAATGGTACCTTCAGCACCAATGAACAATTGTTTCAAATCATAACCGGTATTGTCTTTTCTCAAGGCATCAATGTTACTAATAATTTCACCATTTGGTAAAACAACTTCTAAACCAAGAACGTTACCATGTAAGGAACCGTATCTTAATAGATTCAAACCACCGGCGTTAGTAGAGACAACACCACCGACCTGACAAGCGTTTCTTGATGGTAAATCTAATGGGAAAATATGATCATTATCACGTAAAAATTGATGAGCATCACGCATAACGACACCGGCATCACATTTAAATGCACCAGAGACAGGATCAAAATCTCTAACTTTATTCATTTGTTTTAAAGATAAGATAATTTCATCAAAGACTGGGACGGAGGCACCGACTAAATCGGTGTTACCACCTTGCGGAACAACAGCTAATTGTTGGTCATTACAATATTTCATAATCTTAGAGACCTTTTCAGTAGATCTTGGTAATAGAACTAAATGAGATTGACCTCTATATTTGTTCATCCAATCTTGATTATAGGAGACCAAATCATCACCGTTAGCTTCGATGATTTCGTCGTCGTCTAGGATAGAACGGAAGTATTTAACATCGTCTTGGTTTAAGACTTTGAAATTTGGATTTCTTTCGATATCTGGATAAGCTTCAGCAGTTAATTGAGCAGCAATAGCAACCATTTTTTGCAACTTGTAATGGGTAGTAGTGGTATAAGAGGATGTAGGAGCTCTGTAAAAATGCAAGCAAGAGAAAATGGGGACAATACTTGTCGAACTAATAAAATTATAAGAGTCTCGAGAATGTGTTTACTTATATATATATAAATATATGACAATGTGTATTTCATAAGCTAGAAAAGAAATTCAGTTCGTGGAAAAGAAATTAAATTGAACTCAAGATGTCGATTAAGATTTACAGCTCTGAACAAACGCAGTAGAAACGCGTTAACAAGCTATAGGAAATCATGAGTACATGGAAATCGGAATCAATAAATGACATTGAGATTTTTTCAAGAACGAATGATGTTAAGAAATGGCTTTATTATAGCTTCGTGAAGTTCAATAACGAAATTAGATTCTTTGATTAATCAATTAAAAATTAACGCCTTAATTGTTGCCCTTAAAATATGCAGCTTTTCTCTCTCTGCCTCTTCGTGCAAAAGAAACAGAGCGCATTTTCACTGCAATTTTTTTTCTTTTTCTTTTTTGTCTCTGTTTGTCGATTTGATCACGCACAATTTTTCTTCTTCTTTTCAATTTCCAGTTATTGTTTGTTTGTTTTGAGCAGAGTCTTCATACGAACAGACAAGAAGACAGACTGTTTCTGAGAGAAAGTGTGGGATTGAGATGAAGTGTGTACACGTACATGTGGGCAGTTGATATGTTTTGTGGAAACCAACGACATTTCGGAGACGTTTCTCTGTTGTTAGCGTGGGATGGGGGAATGCCACCGTCATTTTAAAATCTGATGCAACTGTTAAATAATCGATCAGTGGGAATCTTATTTAAATTCTTGACAGAAGCTTCAGCGACATCGCTGTGGAATCTGAGAAAATATATGATGTATTCTTTCTCAAATTTTGACATCTTCTTGAAAAGCTCATCGAAAATAAATTTAACTTCTTTCGGAATAACAGGTGTTCATAATTCAGAGTCAAATATATACATGCTATGTAAATATGTTACTTATTTTTTACCAACTAATGGTAAGTTTTCCAACATATTTTTCAAATTAATTGCATCCCAAGGTAGATATTCTGCAATTGTTAATCCGACAATGTCTGTTTCCTTTTCAACTAAATTAGTAATAGTGATTATATCAGACATATTTAATTTACCTTGTGCGATACCATCAAATGATTTTTTATCAACATCAGGTCTACTAAAATATAAAGAATGGAATAATTGTTCATTTAATACATCCAAATCAATATGAATAGCTAAGTATTTAATATTTTCTCTTTTGATCCAATCTAATATAGTTTGTGATCCCATTTGTACTTGACCTGGAGAACATGTTTGAACACCTGATTCCCTAATTGTTTTCGCCTCATGATCTAATGGATCATGTATACCTGCAATCATAATTTTCGAACCCTTCATTGTATAATCATTTGAATTACGCACACCCATGGAATTGCGACCAATTAATGCAGCTACTGGATAAGCATGAGAATGATTAAATTGGCCAGGTAATGAAATGTCAGGATGTGTATCTATCCATAATATACCTAAATCGTCTTTATATTTATCAGCCAAATAACTAAATGAAGGGTATGATGCAAGACAATCACCACCTAATGTAACAATTCGTTTAGGATTGTATTTATTAATATCTTCTCTTGATTTGTTCATCAATTTAACAATTGCAGAGTTGTTCGTAAAATATTGATCCTTCTCATCATTCTCAGTAGTTATCGGATCATCTGTCTTGATGGCTACTGTTGGCATATCTGTCTTTGGCGCCAACCATTCTAATAACTGAGCACCAAAGTGATATTCTTTTAAACAACCACCTTGCCAATTAGGTAAGATGACTCTAATAGTATCTGTATCTATATATTCAGCCATGTTGTTCGTCTTGGAAACTTTCTTTTTCTTTTCTATCTTGATGGAACGTAATTGGATTGTATTAATTTAATCACACTTATATATATGTTTATTTATTTATATATGCTTAGGCAAAAATTAGAAGAGAACTGTCTCCTTACGTAATCAATTATTGCTAAGCTACACATTTCTGATGATATGCCTGGGAAAATATGAACTGTTGCATGTAAATTCCCAGGAGATGGGCAAAATAATACATGGATGTATCTTCGTATATATTTATTTTTCACTGGTTAAACAGTGGAAGCGGATCAGGGGGCACGGAGCGGAACGGAACGGACAAATATTGTTCCGTGCGATAGAACAACGGAAAACAACTAACTTAGTTATTAACGATGACTCTTGTGAAGTTAACAATCTATCTCAACTTTGATTGAAGTTTATGTATTAAAAATTATATATAAATTACAGAAATAGATTACATTGATGGAATATATTAGTATATGAATAATTTATTAAGCAACTAATTAGGATAAATCTTTAATGAAAAAATAAACCAATGTAATTGTTAATGCGATTGAAACAAATATTAAAATTGATTTAATTGGTGTTGATGAATCATCTTTATTATCATCAAATATATTGTGACCTTTTAGTGAATTATGTTCACTTCTATTAATATGACGTTTCTTTAATTCAGCGGGCATGTTTGTATAATTTATCTATATATCTTTTCTTTAGTTAACTAAAATGAACAAGACAGAAAAAAAAGAGTACCCGTAACTGAATCGTGTAAAATATTTACTTATATATATTTAACAATATTATGTCATTATGAGAAACTTCAATAGTTGTAACAGGAAAGACACGAAAATTTGTTGATTTTAAAACAAATAAATGCACCATAATATAAATGAAGAAGAAAAACAAAAATAACGCCAAATGTTCAAGTAATCTATATAAGTCTGTTCCCCCTTTCTATTGAATTATTAAAATTTCATCATATGAACCCCTCCCCGAAATGATTCCAAATCTGTAAGGAAGTATTATAATAATATCATAGAAACAAGAAAAGAAGGGACCATAAAACAATAGGGTTGTTTTACTTAAAATCGTCTCATATTATTCGTTGTACAATTTCACACTCTCTATGTTCCTTCGCTTTACAAAATACTTATAATTCGGTGATGATTTGAGAGAGGACTCGACAACATTATCGGAGAAATATAAGTATTTATGATGTACGTTTTTAAAAATATGATTTTATTATTCCTTGTAATTGGATACTCTATTGTATGTAGAAAATTCACAATTTGATGTAAAACTTCAAAACAGGCAAGAGCTACACCGGACTCACTTATCGACCAGTGCAAATTCAGACTAAAAATGTATGTAAAGAATCCAACAACCGCTCACCGACCACATCTAATCTCACTATTTACCCTTTTCAAACGTGCATTAATTTCATTCCACTTCTTGTTAAAACATTATGAACATTATTATAAATAAGAGAAGTTACCCAATCGAGTTAAAATGGAAAATTATATACAGTATTATGTTCTCTCTTACAGTGAAATCTACGTACAAGGTATGGAAAATGATATGGTGACGGAGATAAAAAAAAAAGAAAAAGAATTGAAGAAGAGAGGCTGTTTCCTTACTTCTACACTGTTTTCTGAGTTGAATGAAGTTGGTTGTGCACACGTTTCTGAGTGAATTCTTGAAACATGCTACTGATCTATCATTATGTACGAATATGATCATTGTGAACGAATTGTCTGGTTCTACTTTCTTTTCTTAGTATCCTGATGAAAATACCAACAAACCGGAAACGCCATTTTTTCAATTAAAATAATCCGTCCGTAACAGAGTGAAAGAAAGAAAAAAGAGGAAAGTTTCCAGGGAAACAGAGAGAAGTTCCATTTTCTTTAATAGCCATTTTTCTTTTAACTGCAGCAATAATCATAATAAACAAGAAGAACTACTACATCAAGAAACTCAGATTTCAAAAGAGAACAAAAGAACCCTGAATTTTTTTTGATTCAATTTCCAGATCGATAACAAAGACTCAATTTTAATTTTGAATTATACTTCTTTTCTTTTTTAGGGAAGACGACTAATTTGTTTATTTATTTTTTAATTTATTGTTATTTTTGAAAGAACTAAATAAGTCAAAATTCTAAAAGATCAATAAATAATCTCTAGTACAACAATATATTTTTGACACATATTTTTGTGTATTTGTTTACTAGTCTAGGATCTTCCCATTATTTCAATCAAGTCAATTGAACTAAAAATCAATTGTCTTCAGTTTTTCCCAAAGACACCATTAAGATCTATTACAAGTAATTGGGATTACATCAAGTACGGTTCAATTGCATACTATTTATTTAGTCATTTCAAAGGATTGCTTTTTCTTTTGTAAGTTATATTATATTATTAATTATTCTTCATTCCTTATACTTTTTCCCACTCTTTTATTTTCTTAATTGGTTATACCAATTGTTGTTTTATTATACTCATATACCCTTCATCTCTTATTTCCAATATAATCTTTAAGATATGACTACTACTAATGATAACAATAGTAATAACAAAGGTAAAGTATATCTAGTTCAACCAGAAACAATACATTCACACAATTTATTTTTAGTAAAACATACAGTACCTTTAGCTGGTCAAGATGAACTATTACAAGGTCCATTGAACCAATTTCCAAAGAAAACTATACAATTACCAATTAATTGTTTTAATACAAATATTAATAATGATGATACTATATTAGAATTTCCTTTAACTCAAAGGGATCCTGTAGGAGAAAGAAAAATTTCAATATTTGGTCATTTATTAAATGGTTCTAATTTTTTATTTAATACTTTTACTTTGAATAGAATTGGTCAAACTAATTTAGTTCTAGTGAAAGATGTTATGAAAGCTTTACAATTTGAACAAAGTATGTCTTTATTTTTACAACAATATTCTTATCTGTTACCACATACACCTACCAGGGACGATATGGTATTCCTATATGAACAAAATATTATTAAACATACAGGTTCAAATATCGAAACATCGGCATTACAAGAAAGAGAAAGTTTCATATTTATTACTTGTAAAAATGCATTTGTTGTATTTGGTGCTGCTATAATTGCTTCCGGACATAGGTTAGCTGATGATTATTGGGAATCATTTGGTAAACAACAAGGTTTTACACAACATCATAGAGTTCATAAATTACCTCAACGACTTATAAATTTAGTATATCAATTAAAACCATCCTTAAATAAATCATCATTTGAAAAAATCGAAGCTGAGGATCATATCGTATCGCAAAATGAAATAAATAATAGTTCAGATAATGATTCTTCTTCAATAGATCCAATATCGTTTGGGTCACCATATCCAACAATTACTGAGCAACCGTCAAAGGAAATTAGAGATGAATATATTGAACAATTTAGTAAAGGTCAACATATTATGACTGTAATGCCAGGCCAAAGTATTAATGACGCATTAGAATTGACTGCACAATTTAAAATACCTAAATATCATAGTAAAAACTCTTTCCTTCAGGCATCTCAAATGAAGGCATTAGATGTACCAATTGGTAAACCATTAGGAGAACATAATAATAATTCAAATGCCGATACAACCAATGCTGCATCATTATCATCCATGACCAGTTTTTCAAATTCTGTTAAGAGTGCGGGTAGAACCAACAGTAATTTAAATTTTAATAATTATTCAGATAACGTTGAATCTGAAACTACTACCGCTGCAGCAAGTCCGAATTTCTCTACCTCTAAACCAATGAGTAGAATGTTAAGTAATTTACTTGATAACTCAAGCAATAACAATAATATGACTAAATCCAAGAAGAACGACGATAACAGTGATTCTCCAGCTACGCCATCTGCATCACATACAACTCATTCAAAGACTAATGCAATTTTAAATATCAATGGTTGGAAGTTTGAAACTCTGCCAATTAGAGAAAATCCAATACAAATGATGAATGCAATTAATGATACTCATACATATAGAGGTTTACCAATTTATGAAAGAGATAGCTTGTTGGTTAAATTGAAAACATTGACACCTAATCAAATTAAAGAAATCGAATATTCTCATGATTCATTATTTTTTAATACAGGTATACAAAGAATGCGTTCAATAAGGAAGAAAAAATGGGGGAAATATTGGCAATATAAGACCGGAATACCAATTGGTTTAAAAAGGAATCAAGTAAAACAATTACAAACTAAAACATTGAGTGATATCCTAGCTTTTGAAGATATTCAAGAAATTTTTAACGAGGAGACAAATACAGATGAAATACATACAACTAAAAGAGTACCCAATGCAAATTTCTTAGGTTATGCAAATATCAAGTCAAGGAAACCTCCATATGCCACTATTCCAGAAGAAGTATTGAAACAAATGAGAATCAATGGCAATGTTGGCCAGCATGTTGTACAAACAACGAGTATACCGGATAAAGAAGTATTGAATGATAAGAAGAATGATATGGAACAAGCTATTAAAAATGAAAAGAAATCAGCATAACTATATTATGATTTATGAAATGTAGTACTGTTTTTTCTCATTTTTGTTTTATTTTCAGTTATATATGATCAAGATACGTTGTAAAATTATATAGATATTATATAAAATATCCCAAAATTAAATTTTATTCATCATAGAAATGTGAAGTGATTCCGATTATATTACAGAACTATATGTAAGTGTAAATAAATAAGTTTATATACATACAATTTTATCATAGTAACTTCGTCTTTGTTAATTCCTTTCTGATCTGGAAAGTATAATAAGCCAATACAATAATTAATACAATGAACGGTAATAACCAAACAGCTAATCTCTTTAAGATTTCATCACCAGTTATACCATTATTTTGTAATGCCTCGTCTTTCTTATTAGCTTCTCTTACCTTTTCCCTTTCTTGCATTAATTGTTCTAATTTTTCATTCATAGAATAAAATTGCTTGTAACTTTCATCATCAGCTGATGCCTTAGCATTATTAACAGAGGAAGTGGTAGCATCTTGTAAATTTTCGAAGACATGATTTAATTGTTCAAGTAATGTCATTTGGTTCTTCATGATAGTTTCTAATTTGGCTTCCAACTTGACAATATCATTGGCAAGAATCTTACCTTCAATTTTATCCATCTTTTGATACAATTCATAATTGGAAGTCTTGTCATTCTGTTCATCTAAAACAGATTTTTCGACGGTCTTAACTTCACCGGTACTTTGATCTATAATTTTAGCAATCATTCTTGGCTGACCCATTTCCTTGACATTTGGAATCAGAGCTTCCTCAGTAACAGTATCATAATATTCCATCTTTAAAACTTCAAAGGATTCCTCGGTATTAGCATTGTCTGCGGTGACACCAACATTATATAACCCATTATTGGCAATCGCATCCTTAGGGAAATTAATCTTATTAGTTTGGAAACAAACTCTGTTATCAACTTGTAATTTCAACATATTTGTAGAGGTACTATCTAAACTTTCAGAGTAAGATAAACGAATGGTAACTGGGACGGAGGTACCTTGATAACCCATCAGACAGGATCCAAATGATTTATCATAAATATCATCTTTCTTAAAGGCAATGGACCCATCACTTAGTTGACCACGGATGGATTGTCCCAATGGACCATTATTATCGACAAGAATTTGTAAACCACTAAATTTAGCCGGTCCATTATAGAGACTGGAATCCTTCGTCTTATCGGAAGAAATAAACCAGAAGGCCATACCACCTGTTGATTTCCCTTCATAGTTTACTGATCTAACGGTCCATTCAATAGTGAACTCCTTAGTTAACTTAACTGGTTCCTTTAACCATAGAGCACCTTTAGTTTGTTTTTTGGGTGTAAGGATAATTCTACCTTCTTCTAATACAGTTTGATCTAAAGATATCCAATTGCTTGGAGGTTTCTCTACTTTTAATAAATCAGCTAATGAATTTTCTGCGATCGGTACGTCTTTTTTGGAGTTTAAAGATGATCCTGTATCATGAGATGATACTACACTTAGTGAAGCCAGAAGTAGTGCAGTCAATTTTGGAAACAACATTGTCGATATATCCTTATTTAGCCGTTATGTTTTAAGAGTCCTAATAAAAATTAATAACTATTACAACGTTTTATGACGGGAACACTTCCTCTTATTGCTAATGCTCTTCTTTGCTTCTTTTGTTTTGAAACTAGATTCCTTTCTTCTCGGTTATTCAATCGAACGAAGCTACTAGAAATTTTCAGTGAAAAATTATTTGATCCATTTTATTACGTATTTTTGTATATATGAAGAGATACAGTAAACTCTGAAATCAGAAAATGTACAATGATAGTTAAAAGTCTCTGAACGAGCATTGCAACAGATATATACAAGTGCATGGCAATATCGTGACCAGACCTATCAATTTGTTGCACCTAGTACCATCTTGCATCTACTCTCACATATGTATTTCTAAATAAATAAAATTGACAGCTAAAAATAAACTTGGCGTCAACAGCGAAATATTTACAGAAAATTTATTCCCAGGGAGAAGAAACTTTGAACTATATATAAGAAGGGAAGTTAGTTCTATTGCCAATATTGCAGATTCTAAGTTCATTAAAGAGTTTGAACTTAGTCACTAATCAGTTTTCCGAATCATTATGCCTTCATTTGCTGATAGTTTTTGGTCCGATGACATGACATCGGGTCTTCAAGTACTATTTTATAAGTCGTACAACGGTTGTAACCAATGTGATGCATTTATTCAATTATTTGCCTCCAGGATGCAGTTTGAGGTATCGTATGGTAGACAGCTATGTAGTATAAAAAGTGGTGTTGATAAAGAACCAGAGGATCATTTAGAGACGTCTGCTGGTGTTTCGTTAGACCATATAATGAAAGAGATGGAAAATGAAGGTGACGAACATTTAAATATTGCCTCTAATATCGAGTCTCTGGTATTACAACCGTTTAGTCAATGGTGTTTGGATCATAAAGGAAGGATTCAATACTCTGAAAAGATTTTAATGGATAATGTGAAAAACTTTAGTAAGACTAAAAATTATGTTAGCAAACTAGAAAGAGATTATTTTAATAAATGCAAGAAATTGGAAGATTTTAAACGAATTAATTTTATGAATGATGAGGAATTAGCTAAAGCAATGAAATCGCTAGATTTGCAAAAAAAACATGAATTGTATCTAGAGAATGAAAAGGAGAATCAAATGTTTGGGACACTTGGTGATATCGAATTTGATTATAGAACATTGAGAGAGACTCTAGCTGTACTACTGAAGGACTTACCCCATATTGAGTACAGATTACCTCTGATTAATTATCCTTTAACAAATACTAACACAGGTTATGAAATTACGCAGTTTATATTGAAGATTATGTCATTGAAGGATACCGATCAAGCTGAAAGATTCGGTCAAGATCTATTAGATTTAGGTTTCTTAAAATATGTCAATGGTGTTGGTAATTCTTTTGTTAACTCTAAGAAATTCCAATATCAATGGAAGGATTATGCATATAAATTTGCCAAGATTCCAACAACTGATAGTCTATCTAATAGAGATCCACCAGAAAACTTACAAGAAAATATTACACGTAACTTCAGCAACTTAACCAGATATTTCTCAGGTGGAGAATCAACCATTGGAAATACATCATGTGCTTCCAACGATGCCAACGAGACATATGATACGAAAGAGTTATCCATTATATCTTCGATTACAGACACGAATAAAGAGGAAACAGATGAAACACAAAATGATTTCTCCAGTGAGAAGGATGATATGAAAGAGAGCACACCTGTAGAAGAAACTAACAAGGACGAAAAAGTTGGACTTGAACCACCAAACATTACAGAAATCGAAAAAATATTACATGGTTTAATAAAGGATGTCGAAACATCTAATTTAAATTATTTCAAGGAATGTAATAAGATGGATACACTTAGATGTTCAGTCGAAGAATTAATGATCGATCACTTATCATTCATGGAGAAATGCGAATTAGATCGTACGAAAGCTATTAAGAAAGCTACTATTGATTTCTGCTCCACAATCAGTAATAAGATTGCTCAAATGAAACTTCATATTGAAAAGATGATAGATGCAGAAGGAGCAATTGATCCTACTGGTGATTTGTTAAACTTAATATCAAAATATAATACCGGGTTATTTCAACCAAAGGTTATCACATATAATAATTATTATAATCCTGGGATATATCAGAATTTTGGTATCGATTTAGAGACCCGTTGTCGTCTCGATAAAAGAGTTGTCCCATTTATAGTGACAGTGATATTATCTTATATGGATATGATTTATCCAGATATGGAAAATGATAAGGTTAGAGTATCTATATGGACACAACCTGTCAAATTAAGTTTAACACATCAGTTGAGAAATTTACTAAACAAGACACAGTTCACTACTGACGAGGATGTAATGAAAACTCTAAAGGATGGAAAATACGAACCAAGTACTATTGCTAGTGTATTGAAGATATATTTGATGGAATTACCTGAACCTCTAATTACTATCGAACTGGCAGAAATCCTGGATGTATTATATAATGAGTATCCACAATCAAGAGATGACGAAGAAGAAAATAATGAGGAGAAGAGAATCACAGGGTTATTCACCACATTAGCATCATTACCAAAGCCACATATCGCCACGTTAGATGCCATTACGACCCATTTCTGTAGATTGATTAAAATTCTAAGAATGGCAGGTGCAGGTAACGAAACTAAATCTAGTGAGAAATCCAAAGAGGTAGATATGTTTGTTGCAACGTTTATAACAGATGTGTCTAAGGAATTTGCCAACAGTTTACTGCACGCTAAAAAATTCGAAGATAATGAGTTAGGCTATAAAATTTTCTATGACCTATTGACACATAAGAAACGTATCTTTAAGGAATTGAAGAGACAAAACTCCTCAATCAGAAGATAGATAATTTGAAAATCATATAAAAATGTATATATTTTTGTTATATTGTTTCTTTGTATCGGACCCTTGATATGCTATTTTTCTGTATTTATATGTACTGCGTCTTAGCTTGTGCATCTAAATGAGTAAGATATTTTCGCAGGTGTATAAGAAATTTCAATACAAGATATTTATAGAAAGTTAAAGGGACTTCGAACAACAACAAACTAGAAAAGCATCTACTATATAAACGACACTATATCACACAATGAACATCATATCAATAAGGACCATATTTCCAATACGGAATTATGTTGGAATCTCTCCGTTCAAGAGACAATTTAGCAGTACATTCTGTAGATTCGGTGATGATGAACCCACACATATCAAAAATACAAACTTATACAAAGATATTTTAATGAAGGAAGGGAATTTCACTGAACAACAGTCTCGAATCATTGTTCAAACAATTACTGAATCTATACGAAGTGGTGTTGCTCATGTCGCTAAGGATTTAGCTAAGCGGGAAAGATTATTGCAATTGACTTATCAACAAAGAGTAGATTTTGCTAAATTGAGGGATCAGTTATTGAGATCTGATCGTAACGAATTCTATAATATCCAGAATGAATATGAACGCATGAAGAATGATTTGGAGAAATTAAAGAGTCGATTAAAGGAGGATATCTCTAAGAGTAATGCAGGTTTTAAATTAGATCTATCCTTAGAGAAAGGTCGTATTAAGGAAGAAAGCTCACATCACGATTTACAAATTAAAGAAATCGATACTAGGATTGATCAAGAAGTGTCAAATATGAAGATGCAAATTGATTCTGTCAAGACTCAAGTGATGCAATGGTTGATCGGTGTGTGTACAGGTACATTCGCGTTGGTACTTGCATATATAAGATTATTGTCATAAGTCATCTTAAAATCATAATTTTTATTATTAATATTAATGTTGTTATTATTATTGATTCGTTATCTATGTATGTTATTAGTGTGTAACTATATATAGCTAAGTAAGTCCGGGAATGAAGTTTATAGAATTGATACATATAAGGTAGTTAGAATAGTGGAAAAAAGGACTAATAAAAATTGGCTATTTTTTATTAAATTTATAAGTCGAAGATTTCGGTTAAGATTCTAACGGTGTCATCTGGAGAGTTAACAGCGTGACCAATAGTTCTTTCATCTTCGTAAATTTCGTAATCATTACCACCCTTGAAAGTCTTGTCACCGAAGAAATGAATTTCATTGAAACCATCATTCTTAACATGTTGTAGACAGTAAGTCTTATCCCAACCAGTTGGGAAAACATCAAAGGAGATTTGACCACCAATGGAGAAAGTTAAATCTAAATGAGAGAATTCCTTTTTTAGAGCTTCAACAAATTTAGCTCTAATTTGATGTTCCTTATCATATTTTTCATATTCATTACGTTCCTCAGTAGAAGCGTTTCTACCAATTGGGGAGACGTTAATCATACCATTTCTGAATTCTAAGAAAGTACCTCTTCTCTTTGGTAAATCTAAATCAGAAAGATATCTTAGGATGAATTTAGCTAATTTATTGTATTCTTCTTCGCCGATCCAGTTAATGAAGGATTGAGAAGCTTGTTCTTCACCTAATCTATAAGCAGTTAAACCATTTTCAGAGAAAGAATAATCAAAATCATCTAAGACAGTTGGGCCTAATTGTTCTAATTGTTTACTTAGATCAGAACCACCGACGAAACCGATACAAACTTTTTGTCTTAATTTCTTTAAAGTGTCTCTAACTTCATCAGAGATGGTTAATCTAGCTGGAGTTAAAGTACCATCGACATCGAATAAGACTAAAGTGTCTGGTTTTTCCTTGTATGCAAATTCAGAAGCAGCCATTTTAAATGTGTTATTTAGTATGTTTTTTATAAAAGTTTATATTCAGAGAGCTTTTATTTTGGGAAATAATTATAGGCAAATGAAATTTTGAAATGTGACAAATTTATATATTAACAAATGAGTTAAAAATATAATTTATATATAAAAAATTACGGGAGATAAAGAGAGAACGAAAATTAAGAGAGAGAAAGACAGAGAATGTTTTACAAAACGCGCCAAATCCAGGATAGTACGTGCTGAAATCACTGAACAATGGATTAAAATCAACGGTGTGTTGATTTGAATTAAACAACGCCAATTTCTAGCTCAAATATACATCAAAGTTACTCTACTAGTGCACAACGTCCAGGAGATATTGATTAGTTCATCGATTAACTCAGAGGTAAAAGTGAAAAATTTTTCATTTCTGATTTTCATTTTCTTCAGCTATCTTGTGTGTTGTTTCAACTGTAACAAATAGCAGTAGAACCACCAAATGAGGACACGTTAACGCGTCTTCTGTAAATTTTATTAAAATAATGGAATAAAAAAGGACTTTGTGCGGGGTGTTCTTAGTTATGACACGCGAAAAGAGAGAGATGACGTGAATCCTCAGGAAACCATTTTCTCTTCTCTCTCAACAGCAGCAGTGAGAATTTTGAACAACAGTTCTCTTGTTAGAGTCCCCCCTGTGGGAACCAACAGATATAGATAGATGGAAGGGATCCTCTTTTGTCTAATTTACACAGAGATTGATTAAGTGACTCAAAATGTTCTGTGGATCTAGATCCTCTTCGTAAGAAGCTATGATAATTCTTAATAAAAGATCCAGTATAAAAAAAGGAACTGAAAGAAATCAACGGTAGAGTCGTCCTTATACTACAAGAAACAAGGGAACACAGTAGATATATCTATCATAAAGAGTCGTTTACTTTAAGCATTATGTATAGAATCCGCTGATTGATCGGCCCATTATCGTCCGACGCACAATTTGTGTCAAAATTCGTCAACCGTATAACGGAAATCGGACCTTGTTTGGGTGATTTAGAGCTCGACTTTTAGGACCCTCTCATAATACTGAATAAATAATTACGACAATATGTACATTTTCTATTCATTTTGGGAATATATCCAGTTCAACAACTTAACAGTCATATATAAACCGCCAAAACGAGCATATATGATATAACTATCTTTAGATCAAAATGGATATTCCATTCCGTTGGGCTCCTGGTACAACGAGACGGCGACGGCGACGGCGACGCTTTTTTTTTCGTCTTGAAAAATTTTCAACGAAAGCGAAGTTGTTGTCCGGTTTCTTCTCTCTTGAAAGAAGAGAAAAAGTCCAATATACGTTATGTCGTGAAGCAACGATGAGATGAAGACGTTGACGATATTTGCTTGAACTCATCGATGACATTTCTTTTGTCCTTAGAGGCCCAACGTGGTAGCCAATAGCTAATAATATTTTAGATATTAATATATTAATGTGTGTAATTGCAATTATTATAATTAAGTTTGCTTTATCCGTAATAATCAATTGAACGATTCGATAATTAGAAAGTTATAATAGATGAAGTAAACGTCATATTTCCAATTTTCAATCAGTACCATTTTCTTTGTTTTTTATAGTGATTTATTATTATGTTGTCTAGTTTACAATTAGCACAAGAGGCAAGGGATTATAAATTCAATACTGCTATTCCATTAAGAATATATTTAAAGACATGCATAGGTATATTAGATAAAGCACAATTAAGTTTCCAAAATGGTGATAATTCTCGTGCATTCATGTATTATTATAGATATGTTGATCTATGTACAAATAAATTATCAAAGCATCCTGAGTTTCTAATCAGTGGTAAATATGTGAATGGACAACTCAATACAATGTGTGATCCTGATTTAATGTTGTATAGACAAGAATATTTACAATTGATTAAATTAGAGGTTCCAGCTGTTTTAAAGATAATTGAAGATTTGAAGCAAAAAATTGATGATGAATGGGAAAGACACCAAGTTTCATTAGCTAAAAATATTGCAAAGAATTGTTTACAAGCACAATCTGCACATGATTATAAGACGCTGCCGTCAAATTTCCATGAACATACTTTTCAACAATCGTTAAATTTCTTTCAAGGTACAAAATTAAATAGTCGAGAAATGAAAGATAATAATAGTAACAGCACAACAGCTAATAATACCATAAATAAATCCGATAGTGTACAGAAACCAACATCAACTGATTCAAATAATCCTACATCTAATTCATTACTGTTATACCCTGAACTACCGCAGTTAACTTTCCCAACCTCCTAAAGAAATAAAACAAAACAAAAAATAGAAAGATAGGTAAATCAAATACATCTCTATATCATTACTACATAATTCGTTAATAAGAAAACAACAACTAATGCATAATAAATTATATATCATAATAAAATTACTGAAAAACTTTATTTAGTCTTTTTGCAATTCTATGATTGCCTTTTGTAGATTCGTTATTGATTTATTCAATGATCTTTGATTGTAGATATTCCAAAATAATAAGATAGCGATTACAATAAGTAAAAACACTGTATAATTCGAATCATTTGATGTCCCTGTTGTGAGAGGTTCTCCATTTTGTGTGGGTGCTGTTTTCATTGCATTATCTTCACTTAGTTCTTTGCCGACATTATTAGTTGAGATATCATTAGAATCTACAACGATAACTTCAGATTCTATATATTTATCTCTCAAGTCATTTAAAATCTTCATCATTTTTGTCGTTGCATCATTTTGACCATTTTTACAACCTGCTTCCACCATTGATTTAATCCAACTCGATCCTGTCCATTCTACCCAGAAGGAGATCATAATATCACATTTATTATCTACACCCCATTTGAACAGATATCGTGTCTTTGTTGAAAATGCACCACCTGAAGGAACATTAGGTGTCTTTGTATCGTTAATGACCATGATATAATCCGATGGATCATTATGCAAGATTTCTTCTGTCACCAAACAATCTGTTGAACCACCTGGTATACCTGTAATTGATTTTGAATAACTATAGTTACGAATCAAAGTATCATTTGAAGTATTCTTGTATACACCTGGTAATTTAATATCATTTGAATTTGTTGATTCCAGAAACGCTTGTAAGAAGGTATGATTTTCTTCATTAAACATGATTTGAAATGCTTGATTTGGTGTACAATTTACAGTACGTTCAGTTAACATATGTTCAATTTTATTTTCATTTGGTGGATAGAAAGGGAATTGTGTCAATTTCATTACGTGAGGTTCATAATCATATTTCTTATATGGTGAATCCTGATTAAATCTATAAACGTTTAACATTTTACCGATTTTATTATCTTGTGTTTCATGATGTGTTGGGTATGATTCTGATTTCAAATCTGGAGATTTTATCAATTCGGAATAAGTATCAGTCAATGAATGTGGATTTATATCACTATCTTCTTTACCTCTACGCATTTCTTCTTCATGAGCTAATAAATTTCTTGACCAAACTTCTTTCATAAGTCCAAAACAACCATCTCTAGAGATGAAATTAATGAATTGTGTCTTCCCTTCTTCTGTCTCTATCGAAATTGCATTTTGAAAGACACCTGCACTTGAAGTCTTTTCCATATATGTGATATCCTTGAATGGAACAATAACTTTTGAAGTCCAGCCTAAAATGTTGGAATTGAAACCCACATGCGTCTCTGTGATATATATGCGACCTTGATATAAGAATTCTCTAGATAATGCACAACTGAAATCATCGATCAATCTATCCTCCTTTGGGATCGATGTGAACAAGATATGGAAATCGTTATTTCTTTCAATTGAAGCATAATGATATTCTGTATCTAAATATTTCTCTTCTACGAATTTTTTAGGGTTATAACTTAATGGTTGTTGTTCTTCGCCAAAGTCTGGGGAATCCTCAGGTGTCTGTGTTTGGATATGAGGAGTAGAAGATGATGTATCAGTGTTACTATTGATGGTAGTTATTGTTTCCATTGGTCTAAGATCCTTAAATGATGATTTCCCTGATGTATTTACGGAACTAATACTATTGACTCTACTATTTCTAACTGATTGTGGTGTAATCCGAGGACTTGAAGCACCACTATTTGTCTGTATAGATTGTAAACTTGAATGTCTCATCTTTGACCCTGCAGATGATTGTCTCCTATGTGAAATAATACTTGGAGAACTTGTTGGACTAGTGACATTATTACCTGTTTCATTTGGTTTGTTATAGGATGATCTAAATGTACTAAACATATTATTTAAGAAACTCGGAGATTGTAAACCATCTGCAGATTTAATATCACCTGTAATTAAGTCATCATCATTATTGTTATTATCAACATTTGTATCAATGACTAATCCATTAACCTTCTTTTCATCCTGTATATCTTCTATATCTTCAGAACTTGATTCTATATCATCACTATTTGGAGTCAGATCATCTGAGGAAATCATACGTTTAGGTATATTTCTCTTGGATTCATCATTGTTATTATTATTTAACTCAATGGGATCATCTAATTTCGTATGTTGAGCCATTGTCTCACTAAGGATCGGTTCCCAATCATCGATATCCATCATGTACTCACTATGGTAGTTCATAAGTCAGGAGGAAGTCAAAATAACGAAACGTGTGTTGTGTCAAATGGAATAAAACTAAGATAAATCACAACAGGGAGTATCCTTTATATATATATATATAGGAAGTGTATGTGTCCATCCCCATTGACATTAACATTGCCAATTCAGTGCAGTTCAGTTCAGTTCCATTGCCTTAATCGCAAGAAAACAAATTATTTCCACCTGTAAGTAATGTACGCAGAACAGGTAAACCGGAGCCGATTATACGAAAACCACCGTGGGAAGTGCAGTAGGTGCAGTTTAAGACCCGTACAACTGCCACAATTCCCCCAAAATCGGTTCGTTTATAAAAAATTGTAAGTAACAACAACTGCACGTAACAGATGGATCGATGCAAGGATGGATAGTCGATGTTATAGCAGGTGGTGTTGGCAGTTGCAGTTGCTGGTCTGTCGGTTAGCTGTATTCCAAGGCCTGTTGTTGCTGTTTATAATGTGCAAGATGCCCGGATGTTACAGTGATTGCTTGTATATCTGGAAGCAGGTCATATAGGAGATGAGCATCGCTAGTTTAATAATTAATGGCAACCAGTATTGTATGGACAGAAAACGCTATGTGTCTCTGTAGTAATGTGAAAGAGTGCAAAAAACAGGAAGGGCCACATACTTGGACAGTACCGCGGTACATCCATCGTCCGATCCTGCTGTCCCGTTACGTTAGGGTTACGCACATCGGACTATTATAGATAGAAATGACAAATTTTCATTTATTCTCTGCGGGGGGCCGAGGCCGCGAGGAAGGAAGGGGACACAACAAATTACGGTGCAAAAGAGGGAAAGAGAGAGAGACAGAGGGAATACAAGAAAGCATCGAGTATGCATTCACCTGTGTCACATTCACTTATATATATAGATATATATATATATATATATATATAAATCTGGGTGCCAGTTGTCATTTATTTCTGTATCAACTACCACGCAAAGGTAATTTTAATATCTACAGAATACTATGCAAGTGTCCGTACTACTCACTTTCCTGACAGTATTGCGTTACTCCCTGGCTGCTACACATACATTCAATTTCATAGCTACTTGGAAAAATGTTACCATACCAGGTTCAACAATTCAGAAACAAGTCATTGCATTCAATGATCAATGGCCATTGCCGGAGATCCATGTAAATAAAGGCGATCGTGTAATAATATCCCTAACAAATCAATTCCAGCAACATATTGCACCTCATGTCACTACTTCATTACATATTCATGGTATATTTCATAATACATCCCATGGGAACTCCTTACAAAATGACGGTCCTGCAATGATCACACAATGTCCAATCCCATTTGGACAAACCTATATATATAATTTCACGTTAGAGGACCAAATAGGTACTTATTGGTATCATGCTCATCAAGGTGCACAATATGGTGATGGGATGAGAGGTGCATTCATTATCCATGATTCCAAGGATCACACTCCATTTAAATACGATGAGGAATTCACTGTAACTTTAACAGATCTATATTATAAACCTTATTACGATGTCGAATACGATTTCTTAAATAGATATAATCCAATGGGTAATGAACCTATCCCTGACCAAATCCTTTTCAATGAATCAAGTATAGGTGAAATGAATTTTCAATATAATAAGACTTATTTGGTTAGATTTATTAACGTTGGTTTATTTGTATCACAATATATTGTATTAGAGGATCATTCCTTTGAAATTGTTGAAGTAGATGGTGTTTATACTCAATCTAATATTACTGATGTCCTATACTTAGCTGCAGGGCAAAGAATGGCTGTATTGATACATTCAAAATTACAATCAACGGGTAAAAATTATGCTTTAACTCAAATCATTGATGATACTATGTTAGATATGATTCCTGAGGATTTACAATTACAAATAACAAATAAAATTATTTATGATTCAAATTTACCTGATCCTATACCAATCAAGGGTTTAAGACAGAACAAAATTGACCCTATTGCAACTAATGACTTCTATTTAACCACATTGGATCAAAAACCTTTATATTCAAAATATGATCATCAGATTGTATTAGATGTTAGAATGGAAACATTAGGTGATGGTATCAAATATGCATTCTTTAATAATATCACTTTCGTACCACCAAGGATCCCCGTATTGACTACAATTCTAACATCCGGGAAATTATCAACAAATCCAAAAATTTATGGGGACAATATAAATGCATTCATCCTAGAAAGAGATTCAATTGTTGAAATTGTATTGAATAATTATGATACAGGTAGACATCCATTCCATTTCCATGGTCATAATTTTCAAATTGTTCAAAAATCTCAAGGTTTCCATGTAGGTGAAAATTTTGACCCAGCAGATCAGGATAAAATGACAGTTCCATATAATGAATCTAATCCTTTGATGGAATTCCCTGAGTATCCAATGATTAGAGACACTGTGATATTGGAACCCAATGGTCATACAGTCATTAGATTTAAAGCTGACAATCCAGGTGTTAGAATTGTAGTCAAT
>PPOO01000932.1:226437-250892 GCA_003708545.1 Maudiozyma turicensis
AAAAAGATTGATTGAAAAATTTAAAGTGGAAAGAAATGTTAAACTATTATGCAGTTAACAACAGCCCAAATTTAGAAAAAAATCCATACGAGTTATCTCAAAATTTTAGAAAATCCTAAAAAGATGAGAAACATTACCACTGGAATAAAGAAAGAGTTTTCAGAAAAATCAACTAGTCTACGGAGCTATCAAATTCTTAAACATTTATCATATTTTAACGGAGTTCGTCGCCAAGAGACATTTGCTTACTTCAATGAACTTGATTATAAGCTATCTAAATTTATTGAAAATAAAACTAAAATGAAGTTGTTGTTTCAACAATCTTTCCTGATATTTGTGATTATTGGTTGGGATATGGTGGTAAGAGAACGATGTACGATATTTTTGAGTAATTCAGTAAGTTTAGATAGTAAGTTCATTATAAGTGGAGTGTGATTGCTTATAGGGCTTATTGTCCTTTTCCTTCCAATGTTAAATAGAGATGAGTGGTTCTTCTAGTTTAATATATATCCATGCCTGGTTTTATAGCATCTACTCTAAATGAGATCTTGTAATCAGTGTTTAAAGATATTGAATTCATTTCTATCTAATGTTAGTTCCGCTGATGTTAGATAGAAATAAACTGAATGAGCTCTTCTCCCCTGTTATGGATGTAATTTAGAAACGTAGCTAACAACTGTTTTTTTTATCAATGTTCAATTCTTCCACCTAGTCGGATTCAGTAAATCCTTTTGGTACAAACAGTAGTCTACCAACAGAGTCAGAATCAACAACACTGGCAATTTAAAAAGCAGCTTGATTGGACAAGTTTATGTATATTTGTATAAATAGTTTTGACACTCCATACAGTTAAATATCAACTAAAATGTAGAAGAAAAAAGATACAATTTAAAAATATTAGAAGATGCATGGAATTACTGTCCATATTTATACTTAAATCAGATATAAAATAATTTACAAACTATTCCAGGAACGGATTGCAAAAACTGTTTCAAGAAACACTTCTCATTGGTCGATACTAGAAGTGACGTTATACATACATCATCACTTTATAACAATAGAGGAGATCTTCAAACTTTGCCTTCTTACACCGGACTTAATAATGGTTTCGTCCATTGTTTGAATTGTGCTGACTGGGAGAACGTATCCCCCACGGTCTCTACGTTTCCTCAACAGTTGAGACCGCGTTCCCCTGAAAGAATACATATATCTAGTTGCACCTTTCGACAAACACAGCAGCCTTCAATATATTTAAATATATTTTTATACATTAGAGTAATGAAGATGTCTTTCGTTCCTTCTTATTCCCAGTAGGATTCTCAAGAAAGTTATCAGATAGCCACTGTGAACTATATCTGCTTCTTCTCTATTTAAAGTCTTGGGAATGTGACAATATGATTGGGTGCTCCTCTCCTCTCCTCCCCAGCCAACTAAATTTTGTATTGATTTATAACCATTAAGTTTAGAATAAGCCATTTATTTAACAAAGTTCATCAATATATATGTGAAATATGACACATAAAAAGCCATGAAAGAGGAAAAGACTTCTGTCTTGGGCGGCTAGGTATATTGCATACGCTTAGGGTTATTGGGTCCCTTTTTTCTTTTTTCCTTTTTTTAAGGGCAAAATCATTATCGGATGGGATTTTTTACAAGGTGAAATGGGTCTAAATGGATAACAGAGACAAAAGTCTCAAAAAAAAAAATGGTTTAAAGAACAGCTCGATAAGTTTTTTTGTGAATCTAGTAAAATTTCACCCAATATCAGTGAGTCATATATATAGATAGAAGACGAATAGAATTTGCTGATTTGAACATCTCTAAACAGAGAATACTTATTCGAGCACATTGGTAGGACAACCATTGAAATACGTAATAGTTTTGCTATCATATACCGAAGAAGAACTAAAAATATTCAATTGGATATCCAGTATTTTCGGCTCTCAAGATGAGATCGATGGTGACAGCAATAAATATGGATTCCAGATGTCCATGACATTGTCAACTCATCCATTTCTAGATGAGTATCGTGAGAATATTAGAGCATATAATCGGAAATTTAGAAAATTTGAACCCCAGACAGCAACGGTTGATTGTGAACCATCTAGAGGAAGACAAAATTATCCAACAATTATCGTGAGAAGCAACGAGTCTGTAAGTTCGATTCAGTCACTCTTTTGCAAGACGGACCCATTTCATAATGAAGAACAAAAAGTGATGGATGCACTGACTGACACAACTTATTTTGGACAGACGGTATATATCAAGGATGAGAAATGTAAAGAAGTAGACCCAATTCTCTTCAAACCTTTCAAATTTGGGCCAGAATATTCATTCTCATGTACTCTCTCTACCAAGATATTCTGGAACGTTCCATTGATATTTATTGGTTTTGATCGTGAGAATCATAAAAATATATATGAGATGTTTCTGGACATTCTAAACTGGAACCCGATTGGTAAAGGTATAACATCTATTGAGTTTCTGGATTATATGTCTCAACCTGTGGTGTTCTGGATCAGGACGAAAAGGGAGTTAGAAATACGCTGGAAAAATTACTACCTTATACATCCAAATCTGGACCACGATTTATTGGAGTACAAGATAATGAGTAACATCACAATTCATGATAAAGTGTTCAAGATGTTAAGGGAATCGTATCTAGAAATTATGGGAAGACAACTTTTAGACCCTAGTGGCAGTGACGAACACATGTTTCTGGAATCGGCGTAATTACATTGGGAGGGATAATAAATATTTTCGCAATAAACATATTTGCCGCGAGCATGAGTGACAATGAATAATGATGAAATACAGACCCATTATTTCAACTGAAGGTAATCAAGAATACTTTGACAGCTATATGCTGAACTGTTATGAGGTACAGTTACGGATCGTAGAAGTGAGCTTACCACGTTAGACCTTTTTTGATAATGATAAAGTATGTGCATTGTCAAAATTTCGAAGTGAAACAATTACATTAGGTTTGCTTCGTTAAAGCTCATTAGCAAAATTTCGATATCGCTGTTGTCCTCGACAACGACAAGAACTATGTATAAATAAAGATAGTAGTTAAATACATATAACTTGTATTATTTTATTGTACAGAATTAGGATGGTTGATATATATTTTGAATTGTTATAAGTGGAATATACCGAAGGTTATGACAACTATGAATTTAATATCGAATTTTATATCCATCTATGTATCTGACGATATCTTATTTCCGTTTTGGCCCGATGTTCCAGCAAATTTGAAATATTGTTTATTTATACAAAGATTAGTTGAAGGTTGCCTTTTGTCGACGAAGGCCTGAATAACCTGACGCACTATTGTCAATATAGCGCCGTGGCAAATGTTTAATGGGAAGAATTTTCACGAATATAAAAAGTTCTGTCAACAACCAACCTGTTGAAATTAAACTTTTTGTGTCAGTATAATTTCCGTACAACATGTTATACAGTAAGTATAGTGTTCTATCATTTTGTGCACCCATTATTATGAACGCGAAATTTCTCTTTTCGGATCAAGAAAAAGAAAAAAACGCAGCAATATGCATATCGTTTGTACACAATTTTCTGTATAATATACTATAGTCAGGTTTGTACTTATGTGTCTGAGCGAACAAATCTAAAAAATACTCTTTGTGTCAAAAAAGCCCATACCATGTTTTTAATTTATATCTTATATATTGGTTACTTTATAATGAACAAATGAACAATATGTCTAATTACGCAGGTCATATACACAGATAGATGTGGAATTGGATATTATGCTTATAGTTATAATAGCCTTTGGAACTTTCTACTTCTTACAATTCTAAATATATATCAAATATTCTAAATACTTTCGAAAAAAACAATGCAATGCATTTAAACTTAGTTAATAACCCAACTTTTTGAGCATTTGAACTGGATGGGTCATCATTCTTTATCTATCATTGGTAAGAAAAGGACAATAATTCCGACAACCTGCCACACGCTACTCATAATGAACTTATTACCCAAACTTACTGAATCAGCCTGGAATGTGGTGTAAAGTTACCTTACTAATACAACCAAACTAACAAATACAGAGACCTGGAAAGAGCGTTTAAAAAATAATGCCCTTTACTTTGTTGTAATTTAGCTAGATGACAATCAATTTCATCCGACAAACTAAGCACTTTTCAAGAGAACGGTAGTTCAAGTCATACAACTGGGTATTAATACAGTATTTTCTCATAGTATTCAATGTATTTAAGCCTTCCCTCAATATTCGTTTAACCATCCACCTGATCTTTTTTGGATTTTTTGATTCGCGAATATAACTTGGATCATAATATATTTTTACGCCTTGTTTAATTATTCCCAAATTATATTTAACTCTGTCTCTAAGTATCAGATTATTGATCCAATCATTTTTAATATTTCAAGCTCTCTTTGGTTATATCAGCCTCTCTGATATGAATTAACCAACTTATCGGGTAATATTTCATTCTTTCCAATATTAACTTTTCTGCTAATATTGGGAGGTAAGGTGGTGTGAGACCTCCTTTTTCAATAGAGTTAAAGAATGCAGCTAGGACATTAGCGTTATTTAATGGTTCTCCATATATTATAATTTTTTTTTGTATATGCAAAGAACCATGGAATCTTTCCCTGTATTCAACTCTTCCACATATTATCCCTCTTTTAGAAAGAATTGAAATACGGAACAGTTGTCAGGAGATGTTCCTGATAATCAGATCTGTTTCTAACAGAACATATGTAGTCATAAATGTTAGTGCGGGTTAAAAATTCTGACACATTTCAAATTTCTAGAAAATTTGGAGTGATTAAAATATAATCACCATCCGATCTATCTTCGTAATTTTCAAAATTAGATTCTGTAAAGCTATCAGGTACTGACATTGTACTGATAACAGAGTTAGAGCCAATAATATTAAGATTTAAGAATACTGATTGATGGAATATACTTATTGGAATATTTATAAACAATATTTGTTCTTTTGGTTACTCTTTATAATAAAATAACAATTAAGAATGGAAGAAAAATTCCAATTTGTCTTGCATTCTGTTGAATAACACATAAATGAGTTTCCAAACTATATACGTTCACTCCAAGGGACAGGCACTATATTCAGCACTTTTATATGACTCAAGAGTAATACACAGCTATATAGATGTGTAATTATTTATATGACACATTATTAGATTTGTATAATTTAAACAATTATTACAGTCTTCCCTTCGGTGAATCCACTGATAATAGCTCTTCGTTTGACGCCACTATATACTAGTCCCCTTAGGAGCATCACCCAGCACCAACTTACTCCTGAAAATATTTGATACCAATCAAAGACCAAAAAGATACCTTAACATGTATTCATATATTATCATATATCGAATCTGTTTGAATCAAAAGGTAATTATGGAAAAGAGACAGTCCTACGCGATCATACAGCCGAAAAATAATGATTATGACAATCTCATCGCTTCTTGCGGCGACGACTGCTCGCGAATTTCATTTGGAAGTGAAATTTTTCATCAGTTGCACAAATGGAAATTTATTTCAGGATGTGCGATGAGCTATATATATGTATGTATATCAGTTACTTATAAGATATAACAAGCAAGATTATAATCGAGCACAGAGACATATATATAACTGAATAAATGTCCTTGGATTCAAGTATTGACGAGTTATTCGGCGAATTGAAAAAGACTATCAAGGCTACTACCGCTAGCCCACAAGATGTTAGTTCTACTTCTAATCAAGGAGATCTAGATGACAATGATAATGTTGTATCATTAGATAATGATAAGAAGGATACCGAGACTATATTTCGTGAAATTGAAGTCAGTATGAATAAATTACCCAAGTTAGACAATACATTCGATACGTTAGCTATGAAGAAGACTCGTATTGTACCGAATGATAAATCTCATCAGGTTAAGGAGAAAATGGCAAAGAATGAACAAATTCAAAATGATTGGTTTACTATGCCGAAACCAAGTGATAATAAACGTAAGGAATTACAAAGGGATTTAACTTTAATTAAACATCGTGCAGCATTGGATCCCAAGAGACATTATAAGAAGGATAAATGGATAATACCTGAAAGATTCTCCGTTGGTACAATTATTGAAAGTAAAAATGAATTTTATAGTATTAGAATTAAGAATAAGGAAAGGAAATCAACTATTATGGAATCATTAATGAGTGATGATACAAGTAATAAATATTTCAAGAGAAAATTCACTGAGATTCGAGATCAAAAGAGTAGTGGTCGTAGGGGTCATTACAATAAAAACAAAGCAATGAGAAAGAGATATTAATTAATACAATGTAAATCATTTCCATATATTTATATTTTCCTTTTTGTAGTACGATATATGTATAATATAAGAATAAAGAGCATTTTTTTGAGGGTAAATTACATATACATGTATATATATTCTAGAAATTGATTGGTTTGTCGAATGCATCCATGTTAGCTTCTTTGAAAGCCTCAGATAATGTTGGATGAGCATGACAAACTCTAGCGATATCTTCAGCGGATGCACCATATTCTAATGCTAAACCAGCTTCGGCAATCATTTCACCTGCGTTTGGTCCAATAATATGAGCACCTAATAATCTTTCAGTCTTTGCATCGATGATAATCTTGACAAAACCATCGGTATCCTGGTTTGTCTTGGCTCTGGAATTGGCAATGAATGGGAATTTCCCTACTTTATATTCGATATTATCAGCTTTTAATTCTTGTTCGGTCTTACCTACCCATGCGACTTCTGGGTGACTGTACATAACAGATGGAATATTATTATAATTAACGTGACCGAATCCAGTTTTGAAGATTTCTACAGCTGCGATACCTTCTTCTTCTGCTTTATGAGCTAACATTGGACCGAAGGTAACATCACCGATGACTTTGATATTTGGATATTTAGTATTGTATTTATCATCGATGACTAATCTACCTTTCTTGTCAACTTCTAAACCAATCTTTTCTGCGTTTAATCCTTGAACGTATGGTCTTCTACCTACAGCAACCAATAGGACATCTGCCTCTATGAATTCCTTTGCACCTGTTTTAGCATTTTCCATTTCAATATTTACAATATCTCCATTTCTAGTGGCAGACATGACTTTTGTTTGCAATTTGAAATCAATACCTTGTTTCTTTAATAATTTCTGTGTAGTGGTAGCGACTTCATCATCCATGGAGGCACCGATCTTTGGTTGATATTCCATCACAGTAACTTTAGATCCTAGTCTATTGTAGACAGAACCCATCTCTAAACCGATGATACCACCACCGATAATGGCTAGTCTTTTTGGAACCTCAGTTAGAGATAAACAACCTGTTGAGGAAACGATTCTTTCCTCATCAATAGTAATACCTGGGAATGGTGAGACTTCTGACCCTGTAGCAATCAAGATATTTTTAGCTTGTAGTAAAGTTTCTTCAGCAACTGTACCCTTTAGACCTTCGACGGGTTTAACCACGACTTCATTTTCGGAATTGAATGCACCTTCACCTTTATAATAAGTGACTTTATTCTTCTTAAATAGCATTTCTACACCGCCTGTTAATTGATTAACTACTTTCTCCTTAGCAGCCATGAAATTTTTAAAATTCAATCCCACAGCGCTTGCATCAACATCGATACCTCTATTTTTAGTATCTGTTAGAATTTGATGATATAATAAAGAGTTATTCAATAATGCCTTTGATGGGATACAACCGACATTCAGACATGTACCACCTAGTTTCCCACGTTTCTCAATACATGCGGTATCGAAACCTAATTGAGCAGCTTTAATAGCAGCGACATAACCTGCTGGACCACCACCAATAACGACCAAATCGTGACTCTTGGTAGCGTATGAACGCAAAGATTGTTTAATGAATACAGATCTCAGCATTGTTAAGTATGTTTGCTTATTGTAATGTTAATAGAATATATAATATATGATTGTCTCCTTTCACTTCTTCTGAACCAGGATCTGTTATAAATAAGACCACTCGATTACAAATCTGCTCTGTGTTATATATATCCCTTTTCCTTATTTTTATATAGTTGCAATTATCACAGTCCGCCACGAGCGACTTGTGAAGTTCGAAGCGGTACCGAATTTTTGTCGCGACGCACGACGCTGTGGGAGGATGACTCTGGCCGCTGATTGGTGGAGCTTTTTTATATAGTGAAGTCATCTACCTACGTGTATATGTATATGTATATGACAATGGCAGGAGTCAGTTGTGCTGATAACAGTGGGATAAGATGTGTGAGGTGATGCAAAGTTTGGCTGTATCTCTGTTTTCACTGTTGTGAAGTGGAATATATCCTGTTTGCATTTCAGGTTCTGTCGTTGCTCTTCCTGTATGTGTAGGAATCGTCTGTATTTACTATGCTATCCGACTGCTCTCTGGGCGGAACGTTGTTCCAAAAAGAACTACTTGAGGTTGCAATGTACGAAACGTCTCTTTTTCCAAAATGAGATCAGATTTGTATTCACAACAGTGCGTACATCTATCCACATCTTGAATGTTTTATGCTACGTTTATGCATAGAGTCAATAGCTATGCACTGTTATATATATAAGAATGTGGGTCTTGTATTCTTTTAAACAAGTCTCTACCTGGCAAGGTTCGACGACAAATGCACACCTGCAAGTAGATGTGCAGTCATTAAATAGCACATGTTACTTTCGCAAACTCCACCCACATACGTGGACATTTATAAAGTTGGAGCAGTCGTTGTGCTTTTTACAATGGAAGCTGTGTGACAGGAAAGTGTGACACCGCGACAGAGTTGTTCACTTTTTTGTATGGGATATGTGATAATATCTCAGGCAATGAGGTGTATTGACCATGATTAAGATAGAGAGTGGGAGTATGCAAGTTGAACAGATATATTTCGTCCTGTTCTATTTTGTTCTGGTCTTTAGAGATATTTGTATGGAGGGAGACTGGACCATAAATATATCTGTTTACTTCCCAATAACTCGGTCCCTAGTCTGTCCATTTATTTGTTGAAATTATTTCCCGAAGTATTGAGAATTTGTGATTATCAAGTACACTGTACTTTCCTTTACAAATGAAAAACACAGGTAATGTCTCATATCTCCCCCCCCCTCTACCAATGGGTATTAATTCAGGTAATCCATACATTTCAGATCCCTACTACTCTAAGGTAAAGCAATACCACTACACAGTGCGAGTGTGACCTCTGTCCCAACAAATCATTTTTTCTTTATTAAGACGATGATCTTACGCACTGGCTCACCACAATAGTTCATGAATTCTTGAATTTTTGTATGGCGGTAGATGTTGTAGCAACTATGCTTACTCTTCTGCTACTACTGAAGTGTTGGTTATTGAACTTGTGGAAATGGATACTATTACAATATCTAAATAAAAGTATCACACAAACATCCCTTCTGCAACATAGTCTCAAATAGGATCGTCTCTGGTAACGTTGTGCTGATAGACAATTGCCATTATCCTTATATTTGCTCTAGTATCAATACGGTATTCCTTAGTATATACATTTGTATAACATGTAGTCTACAAAGAACGTTACTTATAACATACATAAACGTAATGGGATCAGGAAAGTAGGAGTATAATATGCGATCAATTTAAATCTGTCCATACCATTCAATGGTAACCCAGTCGATGGATAGTAACCACGTTGGTAAATCACCCATATACAGAATAAGGAAGTCAATGATGCATTCAATCCGTACAATTTCAATAACAATGACATCTTGTTACGTAACTTATGAGTACTGGCCTTGTCGGCTTTATCATCTGCGTTGGATGCATTTTGGAAAACGTCCATATTTTTAATGAAATAGAAAAAAGCAGGCAATTGAAATACCAGCTCCAAATAAACCATCCATTGGAACCATTGTGGTTTCTCTAGCATCAGGAAATCATTGTTGGAATCAATATGCCATTGAATCATTTGTTTCAAGGTTTCAGTCATTGGTGGGAAACATATTGTTGAATCGATGAATAAAGTTAACGGGATATGGATGATGAAGTAGATCTTATAAAACGTTTGCTCAAACTGAAACCCAAGCACAGCGCAGGACATTGTGAATAACACTCCTGAACATTGATAACAAGATATACTCACAGAGCTGTCTAGCATGTCGCCTCCTTTTTATAATGAACCGTTGTTGTTCGCAGCCTTTGCGATTTCGCCGATCGCTCGTTCTTTTTCCCACTGAGCGATTGATCAAAATGATTAATTAAACGAATCCATACACGATGAGGTTAGATCAGATCAGATCAGATCAGATTATATCCTGTCTTATGGGAACAACGTTGTCTGGATCAGTTGTCTTAGGGACATTGCTAGGCCGTACTCCTTCATCAGTCCATAGAACAACCCGTTGATGTCGGGTTCCTGGACTTCGTTACCATTACATAAGAGCCTTAACGAGATTGTTGTTCGTGGCACAATCGCTTGATCGTCAAGGAATCCGACTCGAATAGTGATTTGTAACTGTACATTATTGGGTCTTTTGTTTCTAATTATCATTGTACGGTCGGACTCCGCATACTTGGCATTAGATGTGTTGATGAATTCAGGGTCGATCCATACTTTGTATTGGTTGATAACGTCATCAAATAGCGATTGTCTCTTGTGCAATAATCGATCATATTCGTTCAATGCAAACAGGAAATTTGTAGGGCTAGTTGCAGCCTCCTGCGCTTTAACATTTAAATGAACCATCGATGGCAATAATTCAAGTACTTCGAATCTTTTCAACGTTTCATCATTGGTATCGTAATGCACTTTGAATTTCAATCGGATTGGATAATGGGTGTTCCTCTCGAAACTTGCAGATACCATGACTTCCTTAGTGGTATCATTTTTATCATGATCCCTGTCGCTCATTTCTCTGATTGACATCCTCATATGTGGATATAGGAACTGTTTCAGGTACCTTAAACGTAGGTTCATATTTAATAATGGTAATGTATCATACTTAGACATCAATTCTTGTTGCATTCCGGAGTTCCCATCGATTTTGCTACGTTTCTTTGCAGGTAAATAATCATCGGTATCCATACCAGAAAACCGATTGTTCCTTGAGGATAACGTCAATAGATCAACTAACGTCCTTGCCATATTGTCGTCGATTTTTTCGTCATTCTCCTCTGGGAACGGTTCGGGAGTAAACTTAGGTTCCACAGTGTTCTCCAATTCCGAAGTCAATGTATCCACTTCCTTCAATAATGATTCACGTTGCCTCTGAAGTGATTCTCTCAATTCTTCCAATTTCAATTGTTTCTTATCTTTGGCACTTAGCATATTCATCCCCTCAATATCGCTAGATGTATCATTATCGCCATTATTGGAGACCGTAGGACTGATTCCCTTACGTCTTGTTGTGACCCCAAGGAAACTTGAACTTGAACTGTTGTGGTTCTGTGATCCGTTGATATCACTACTCAAATCTGAAGTAAAGTCCATTCTCAAACCGATCTGACTTATCCTGTTTCTTTTGTTTCTTTGTTTTATTTCTGTTTCTTGCAGTTTAGTTTTCGTGTTTATTTAAATATATTGCTTTCTAGAAGCTACGCGGTTATTTTTAATGGTAAACACATACAATCAACTATTGATCCAACATTGACAACAGAGCAAGTCTTTGACGATGAATAGGTATGATAGACAATTGAGGCTGTGGGGTAAAGAAGGCCAATTGTTGTTAACGCAATCGCATGTTTGTATAGTAGGACCAGAATCCGTACTTCTACAGGAGACTATTAAGAATTTGGTACTAGTGGGTATCACGAGTTTCTATTGGTTCAATGAGTTAAGTACTGAAAACAGAGATTCTACTACTAATTTATTCTATGATAATTTGATCGAGGATATGAGACCATTGAGTCCCAATGAGATTTCAATAGTGAAGCAATCTATACATGATTGGGACAGCGTCATGAGGAATAAACCCATTTCACTAATGTTACTTCTATGTGAGGGACAAGATCTTGACATAGTATTAAGACAAGGTTTAGCACAACTACAATTCCCAGTTATTATGAGTTACTCTAGAGGATTATACGGTTATGTACATGTTAAACTCAATGAACCTCATTTCATTATTGAATCACGTCCCGATTATGAAATACCCTCGTTTTACCTAGACAATCCCTGGTCAGAGTTGAGCCAGTATATGGAATCTATTGAAATCGAATCGTTAGATGAGTACTCCCTTGCACAACTACCATATATTGTGCTGTTGTATAAGGTATTACAACATTTGAAATCAATGAACGAAACAATATCTAATAAAATGATTAAGGATACATTACAAGACTGGTATATCAAGGAAATCAACCTTAAGGGACAATACGATTTGAATTTTGATGAAGCTAGGAGATACTCACATTTGGCAATCACAAATATAAACTTCCTTTTAAAATTAAATGAACTGAATGAGTACTGCCAAAACAAATCGTTGAAAGAACATAAATGGAACGACCCGTATAATGAATTCGCTACAACATTGTTACAAGCATTGTCGATATATTTACAGGAGAACAACGGTAATAATGTACTCGTTGATGAGAATCTGCCTGATATGGAATCAAGTACCAAACATTTTCGCACTTTACAAAAAATCTATCAGGAAAGGGCAAAAACATCACTTATGAAATTTAAAGGTGCAGTTAGCCAAGTATGTGTGTCCAACCATAAAGTTCTACCTGATAACAACCTTATTGCGAGTTTCTATCAAAACGTTAAGAACATCCGATGTATCAAGCCCAGTTCCTGCACTATCCCTGAGTTTCTGTCGAATCAGTCACAAAAAGATTACACACCGATCCTCAAAGCATTGATCTCATTGCAAAACAATACACCGAACCCAATGTCACTGTCTCATTTCAATGACAAAGCCCTCAACTTAGCAGAGAATTATCCGACATCCTCACTGCTTGCAGGACTTGTCTCCGAGGAAGCAATCAAATTGATCACACATCAATACGTCCCGATTGATAACACTCTAACTTACGATGGGATGAATAACGAAATGGTGACTGGAACATTCTAGAGTTCTGTGTACATCGCAGCAGCATGATGTTCTTAGTAATGGCATTATCATTCATTCCCACGCAGTGTTCTGAGGAAAGTGGGCACAGCTGAAGCAAGAAAAAAACGATTTCGATGAGGCAATTTCACCAAGAAAACAGAAAACGAATATAATTGCAGCAAGACATATCTGAGATAAAGGGAAATCATGGATATAAATAGTAGCCTTTGATCCGGTTGGGATATTACTTTACCGTTTCCAGTTTAGTTGCTGTCGATTAATACAATACGGTATGGCACAATCAAGAGATAATCCACCAACTGTTCCAAAGGGTTGGAAAGCAATATTTGACGATGAATACAAGACATGGTTTTACGTAGATTTATCTACTGAAAAATCTCAATGGGAGGCCCCAAAGGGTACAACTTGGTCTAAAGGCCGTCCAGATGGTCCACCTCCATATTCCCGTGATGATAACAATAATGAAAGAAGTACGCAATCCAGAACTCAAAACTCAGGCTATCAGAGACAACAACCGCAACCACAGCAACAACAACGTTCATATCAGCAGCAGCAACCAATGTATCAACAACAGCCGATGTATCAACAACCAATGTACCAGCAACCAATGTACCAACAACCAATGTATCAGCAACCAATGTATCAACAACCAGTATACCAACAGCAGCCACAAAGATCTAATCATAGTACCAGAAATGGTATGTTAGGTGCAGGTGCAGGTTTACTAGGCGGGTTCTTATTAGCTGAAATCGCTAGAAGGTCACCATGGTGGTGAAACAATTGTTGAGAACAACTATTATGACGATAACAATAATAACGATTATGATGGAGGCTATGATGGAGGTTATGACGGTGGCTTCGATGATGGTGGTTTTGATGGTGGCTTCTAAGTGAAGACCACTATATATATATATAGAAAAAAAATGCATTTATAAAAAATAAAAAATATCTATAATTTTATATACCTTATGAAAATGAAACTACATGTTTACAAATCATCAAATTGACCTTGAACGTCATTATTTTGTTTTCTCTTCTTTCTTGACTCTAAGATTTCGTTTTTCCAATCATTATTAATTTCATCATCTGAACTTTCATTATCACCATTTCTAGCGATTTCTTCCTCGATAGCTTTTCTTTTCAATTGCATCTTTTCTCTCCTTTTGGATTTTTCCTCCTTTGTTGTACTATTATTTGACCAAGCCATGTTTTTCTTCTTCAATTCAAATTTTAATTTCTTCTTATCATTGATTTTAGCCAAGTTAGCTAGATCTTTTAATCTTGATTCCTCTCTCTTGGGATCCAAATATTTAAAATTGTTAATATCAATTGGTGGATCAACTAACCAACCATCACCAAATGTAATCTTACCATTAGGTTTCGATGGATCGATATCCTTAAAATTTTTTGTAATTTCTGGCATTCTTGGTAATCTAAACAAACCGTACATTTTACATAATCCAACATAATCCAAAGTTTGTAATCTAAAGATTGAACTTGCAGAATGATTTGAATAATATCTAATATATGCAACATATGATCTTACCGCATGATCAAATCTAGCTCTATCTTTCAATAACCAATTTTTGGTAATTTCATAAAATTTATCACCTGGTCCTGAGGTATCTTGTAATAGAAGTTCATTAGCTGGTGTCAGTATAATATTTTTCACTTCCATGAAATCAATATAATCTTCTTCTCTACCTTTATTGATAAATGTAACAGCTTTACCAATTTTGTTCAATCTACCTGTTCTACCACATCTATGTAAGAAATGGTCCGTATCTGTTGGTGGATCCATTTGTATCACCAGATCGACATCTGGGATATCTATACCTCTAGCAGCAACATCCGTGGTGAATAAGACACTGTGCATCAGAGATTCTGTAAATTTATTCAACGTCTTCATTCTTGAACTTGTTTGTAGCTTACCATGTAATGAATATACCTCTATGTCCTCAGAAAGATATTTGTTATGATTTTGTTGTAAATATGTGACAAATGAATAGAAGAATTGAACAGAGATGCAAGTTGGGAAGTATACAATACATTTCTTAAATCTATAATTGTTTAAAAGATGTAACAATTGTAAAAATTTCTCCTGAGGTGTCACCAGACAGTAATTGAACGAAATTGTCGAAGGTGCAGCAATTTTACTATTGACAGTAATTTTCACTGGATTTCTTAACCCTGTCTTGAATATATCATTACCTGCACTCTTGATAGTTGCTGAAAATAGACCAGTTCTTCTCTGTTTTGGTAATATTCTTAATATACGTTCAATATCATTGAGGAAACTCGAATCTAATAATCTATCTGCTTCATCCAATATACACATGTTACATGACGTAGTCTTGATCTTTGGATCTTGAAACAAATCAAGGATTCTACCTGGTGTACCAATTAAAATTGCAGGTTTATTGTCAAGGATATGTGTGATATCATCGCGAACATTCTGACTATCTGAACCAACAACAAGTTGTGATCTCAATGGGAATTTTGCATTCAGTTCCTCCGGGTATTGTTCTAGAAATGTTTCAATGACCATTTGAATCTGTTTAGCTAGTTCTCTAGTAGGTGATAAAATCAAAGTATGAAAATGACCCTTCTTCAAATTAGTGAGTTCCGATGTGATTCTTTCTAGGATTGGGATAACAAATGCTAATGTCTTACCGGATCCTGTAACTGAATCAACTACAACATCCTTGTTACCGGTAAGTAGCGGTATAGTTGAAGCTTGAACAGGTGTCATGGTCTCAAAACCCATTACTTCTAGTGCGGTAAGTATCCATGGTTGCAGCTTGTTCTCAAGAGAGCTCCACTCTAGCGACTTTGGTCTGGACATAATGTATTGTGGGATGCTTAGGTGTACAATGATATGGCAATATATATAGGTCACTTACACAATCTGCTGCTGTTATTCTTGTATCTATTGTTGCTCTTTTCCCATCGTTTCCATCACTCTCTGTGTATTTTTATTTGCAGAAGCTCATCGCAAAATGAAAAATTTTTCACAGCGAAGAATTTCTGCGCAGTGGCTGTTGACGGAGTTACCATGGCAACCGGCGATGGGAAGTATACCAATTTTGCACAGTTTCCAGCAAATGAACTTAGTGACTCCGTACATATACATATATATAAGGGTACAGGTGCTAAGTGGACGTCATGGTTTTGATTTGTTTATATATGCGTGCACCGGGATACTATAAGAAATGGTCTTACTTGCTACGAAGAGTATACACAATAATATCTTGTTATAATTGCTGAGACTGATGAACACTATTGCTACTATAATTAAATAAATAGCTGGATCTTGTGTGCTGTTATTGTTGTAGCTCAGGTCTCTCGAACTCAACAACTGGCACTAAGTCACAAGAAGTAGCGATACATTAGTATCTCGTATTAACGTGAATAATATTTGCCATTAATTGTGGGTTGCTCTTGTAGTGACACAGTGGGAATTTCAGTGTGGTATTGCTGTATGTGAAGACAGTCAATGTATGAATCAATCACGTAACGCTCCACACACCTTGTAAACAGTATGCGGGATAGGTGAAACACCTGACTACTAGACAGACAACTATCCCATTTGATACAGCCCCATCAATTTCACTCTCTTGAATAGATCAACAACAACAACAACCACAACACTAATGTGCAATGCAATACTGTTTCGGACGTGGCTGCATCATCGACAGCCCCACAGTTGCATCTCCGCATACAACACAGAGCCCAGCAAAGCAACTTAACTTCTGAAGAGTTCGTTTCATCAGCAACCGTATAGCATCTCAAGAACAGACTTAATCATTATCCCAGAATGCAACACCTCTTACACCGTCGACCATGTCTCACGATTCTCCATAATGACACAAGAAGCTCTTCTCGCAAGTTACCCTTACATACCGCGGAAAATGGGCCAAAAGAATTTGAGGCGCTGCTGTTAACACCGCGCTGTGCTGTGTACCCTGTGCACTCTGCCACACGAAAAGAAAAAAATTGTTTGGGATAACACAGATGGATTATATTTAGAACCTGTTTAGATATGAACTCGAAGTATAAAGTTCGACTTATAAAAAAGTAGTTTCCCAATAGGATATCATTCATTACTACACTATATCTACAAACAGATCGTTACTAGTTATACACGCATATATATATAAATTTCACAACAAGCAAAATGTCTTCTTCCGTACCTTACGATCCATATGTCCCACCTGAAGAATCTCATCCACAACAAAATTCAAGAACCGCTGATCTACAGGCAGAGATTGATGATACAGTGGGGATAATGAGAGATAACATTAATAAAGTCGCAGAGCGTGGTGAGAGGTTAACTTCAATAGAGGATAAAGCCGATAATTTGGCTGTTTCTGCACAAGGTTTCAAAAGAGGTGCTAACAGAGTACGTAAACAAATGTGGTGGAAAGATTTAAAGATGAGGATGTGTTTAGTATTAGTTATCATTATACTATTAGTTGTTATTATCGTTCCAATCGTTGTACATTTTACATAGTTTCCATTTGGCTTATTTCCCCATATAAGAGAATATATGTATACTATTTAATTATTCAAAAGAAATAAAAAAAGAAAAAGATATAATAAGATTTAAAGACAGTTCAGCTGTTTTTGTTTTTTAACGCTATTTTATGTACTTGTATTTGATTATATATGTATGTGAGATTGTTCATTCCATTACGTTAACGTTTTGAGCAACTAAATCAACTATACGTTTTGTATTTGGTAGATTTAACCATACTGGAATATATGCTTCAACTTGATCGAATTCACGGGTTGGGATTTGTACAAATGGATCATCAAATGGTCCGTTTGGTGTATGTAAGAAAATATCATTCTTTAAACTAACCTTTGAATTTTCATCCTTATTATTTGGATCAGATGCAGCTGCTTGTGCTGCAGCAGACGCAGCAGCAGATTCTTGCTTAACTAAATCTGCAACATATTTCAAAATCTCTTCCGGGATAGGAGATTCATAATCTGCTACATGTGATTGTGTAATCAATTTCTGTAATTGCGCAGATGATAAATCAGAACATATACCTCTCAAGATATTAATATCTTCAATAGTATATTTACGTAATTGCAACAATTTCGAAGTTTGAATCATATGTTTTAAACAATCGGCACCATCTGGTAATTCATGAGATTTACACCATTCTTCTAATCTAGTAATATTATAATTTAATTGTAAACCACGTTTCCATGATAAGAAATTACGACGCATAATTAGATCATTAAAACAGATAGAATCAATATAATTTAATAATGTTGTAACAACACTTCTAAACACTTCATTTTCAATATGGAAGGATCTCATACACCAATATATACTATTGAAAAATGTTAATATATCATCCATAGTATAACCATCATTAGTATTGAAAAATTTGTTTAAGAAACTACCGGATTCACCGGCACTGAAACCTGGTAATGATTCAGACATAACAATAGCTGGGATAGCCTTCTTTTGTAATTCTTTTTGTAATTTCTTTAACCAAATATTGTAAATGTTATAACTTAATGATTCAAAATCTTCTTTCAACTCAGTGACTAATGATACGTATTCGTTATATTCATCAACGTTCATATCATTTTTGAAATTTTCTTCGGTTAGGATGGATTGTCTAGCAAATAATACAAATGAATATAGTTCTCTAACATTAGCTAACCAGAATGCACCACTTGGGATCAAATCACTCCCCTTCAAAGTAGTAACAACTTTTTGGATAGTAATCAATACTTGTGCTAAGAAATTCTCACTTTGTTTAGTTAAACCAAATCTCCACATTTCACTCAGAACAATAATTAAAATTCTTGCTGGGTAAACAACATCTCTTCTACTTAATGCAATCGATACACCAGAGTCTGGTACTTTGAAACCCCTCAATAAACCTTCGGTAATTTCAACATTTAAGGTTTCTGTATTCTCTAATAATCTGTACAATTCTTCATTGATTTGTGCCAATGAGGTAGAATTCTCATCGTTGGATAAAGTAGATGCAGTCTTCATTAACATAGGTGTGTTACCATTAATGTCACCACCATTCCCATTTATTACTGAAGAACCGGCTAATGCAGCTGTGGCGCCAGTAGCACCGGCAGCTTGTGGTAAAGTGGTAGTCTTGATAGCTGTACCCATATTGATTGAACCTTGTAATCGTGTAATCTCTTCCTTTAATGATTTAACTTCATTTTGTAAATCTGTATTTTGAATTTGATATTCGTTTAATTGTTTCTTAGCTTCATCTAATTCTTCCAAATTCTTGGCAGACGAATCCTTTAATTCATTATGTTTCAATGCTAATTGTTCCATCTCTTGTTTATGAGTCTCAATTTGTGCAGTTGCAGCAATTAATTGTTCATCTAATTCCTTGTGTTTAGCTTCATATTCTGCATCCTTATCATTTAAAGTCTGTTGGTGTAACTTCTTTTCTTGTTCTATGGTATCCTTTAAAATTACAGATTCCTCCAAATCACCCATCAATTTTTCGATTTGTGATTTCATTTCTTTATTTTCCTTGATCTTAGCTGCAAGATTCTCAGTTAATTCAATGACTTTATTTTCTAATTTATAACTAACTTCTTGTAAATTCTTTACACTTTTAGCTTCTGCTTTCATTGTTTGTAATTTAGCCATGGCGTTACGTCTTCTGATCATAGATTGAATAGTAACTGTACATTTCTTATTATTTTGATATATCTTTCTTGGTACAAACGATCTAATTCTACTTTGAATTGTAACTGCAGCGTTATGTTCATGTTCAACAGCCATTTGTTTCTGTCTTAATTGTTTCTTAATCTTTGTTTGAATAGCGATAATTGTTCTTAGTATATTATTGACTTCGTTACGAATAGTGTAACCTCTTAATGCAGTTTGAATCATTAATGCAGCGGAATTCTTAAATTCTTGATCGACCTGACAACGCACAACAGTTGCCCTAGTAACAGTTTGTAACAAATTCAACGATTTCATGGTAGCAATATAGTTCTTTCTATAATAATGAGCCTTAATATGCTTTTGGATCATAACAATTGAACGGTTCATCTTATCACTTCTCTTTTTCTCTAAGAAAGCTAACATACCTGCCTTGAAGAAAATCTTGGTGTTACCAATTTGATATTTATTCGTATCCTCAACAGTGATTGCCAAAATCTTTTTACACATATTTATAATATCCTCTTTAGTGGTTTCCTTCTGTTGCAAGATTGATGAATATTCCTCAGCTGGTAACAAAATATAATATCTGAGAATGAATTCATTGAAAGTCCATCTTGATGGGAACCCTGCACATGAAATTCTAATTGTTTCTAGAACACCACAAGCTCTCAATTGGGACAAGACCATTAAATTGTCAAATTTCCATGCTTCTTTCTCGTTATTTGGTTTAATACAACGGATATAATGAACGTTTGTTGAGTTGATTGTGTCCATTAATTCGATTAAAGATTGTTTGAACATGGAACCTAAGGTTGGTTTCCTTTGAACAGTTCTTCTACCACCCATTGGACCTGGTTTCTTACTTAATTGTTGTTCTTCTTCTTCCTTCTTCTTTTTTGCTTGTTCTAATCTTTCGGCGGCTTGTTCTAAACTTTCAAGAATCTTTAACAGAGTCTCATTAGTGGTAGCTTTCAAAACTTCTAGATGGCCATCTGAAACTGTATCTCTATTTTTTTCAATGAAACCCTCTGTGTCATAAGCAACATCATGAGCATAATGACTAACTACGAACTTAGTTTGACCGAATCTTGGCTTTGAGAATACAGAATTAGTTGGTGGTTTGTCCAAAGTTTGGTATAATTTTTGAGTCCATGACTCATCGGAACCTGCAGGTAATCTACTTTCTTCATCTAACAAAGATAAAATACCAAGTTTGTTTTCAATTAAATCGATACATGGTTGATTATCATTGAATTCAATAAAGGACCATTCGATTTGTTCATTGATATATTCTTCTTGCTCTAATTTGAAAACATGTTGGTTGAATTCTTGTTGTAATTTTTCATTGGCATAATTGATACAAAATTGTTCAAAAGAATTTTTCTCAAAATGTTCAAACCCATAAATATCAAGGACACCAATAAATGATTTGATTTGATCTGTCACTGCAGGGTTACATAAGACATTATTAATGTTTTCAACTAACCAATCGAACAATGTTGAGTAAATGAATTTTGCTACGGAATCTCTTGCGACTTGAGCTTGATTAAAATTTAAATTAGAGACAATTTTCTCTGAACTAGTAACAATTTGTTTCTTAGTGATCCATTTAGCGAAATTGAATGGATCTATACCTAACAGTTCACATGCAATTTGTAAATTTGGTTCGTCTGATGATAACGATGCATCATTTCTTGTCTTTTTTATTTCAATATTACCAATGTGTAACAATGCTGCCAATATTTTGAATATATGTTCTTGTGAAGTCTCATCGAAGCCGACTAGTCCTAATGCATCTGTAGTGATTTTGAATTCTTGATTATCGTCGATACCATTGATTTCAGTAGCACCACCTTGATTCAAATAGAAATAATCTTCTGGCACGGTTAAGTGTAAGTTGTCCTTAGTGGCTTCAGGTAAACCTGATAGCATTTGGTAGAAAATATGGTAATTTCTTTCGTCAGTAGGTTGATATACTAATCTTGATCTTTCTAACAGATAAGTTCTTAATTTAGCACCAATGATAGAAGTATGATCATCGAATAAAATTTCCAAGTATTTACCGAATCTAGAAGAGTTATCGTTTCTAGTTGTCTTTGCATTACCAAATGCTTCCATAATTGGGTTAGTAGCCAAGATTTTCTCTTCAGTTTCTGACATTTCAGTTTGATGTTGAATATTACCAACATTCGATGACATTTCTTCCTCAACAGATGCGAAATATCTCATGATATACTTCGCTGACACTGTCTTACCTGCACCAGATTCACCACTTACGACAATCGTTTGATTCTGCTTATCATTTTTCATTAATCTATAAGCTTCTTCAGCAATGGCGAACAGATGGGGTTCCATTTCACCACGACGTTTCCCAGCATAAGCTTGGATCATATCCTGAGAATACAGCTGATCTACTCTATCAAATGGATTTGCAGCAATCAAAACGATACCAGAATAAGTATATATATTCAACTGAGAATATCTTTTCTTAATCGCATGTAACACCGCTGGTTCATTCAAATATGACAACGAGGTCAAACCCTCAGTGGATTCCAGAATCGGTGGGTTTCTTAGCAATGGTAATTCATCCTCACTGGCCTCCATATCAACGACATCACTATCGGTATTCTCCAATTTCAGCGATAGATGATATTTACCCTCGGTAAGTTCATTCTTAACAACCTCTGCACCGATCCAGCCTTGGTCTTTATCAGGGTACCAGCACCTGGTACCTACTTCAAACGACATCTCGATACGCTGTCTGTGTAGTAAATAAGTCGATAATCTGTTTATCAATGTAGATCAAACAGAATTTGAAATATGGAACTTACCTCGAGATCCTGTTTGTTGTTGTTTCTTTTGTTTATTTATATCGAAATCAACAATTTTTGGTGTTGCGCCATCTCAAAACAAATATGTTTCGCGAACACGTAGCTACGCATATCCACATGTCTTTGGTCGGGCCAAACCAAAAAAAGAAAAATGGCGGAAGAGGGTAACAACAATAGGAGTCGATGGCAACTTACGAACAAATCTGTTATAAGAGACTGAATAGCTATATATGGACCCCTTGTGTGCAGTTGGCAAGGCTGTTGGATAGTGGTGCATACTCAGTGTAGTGTAACAGTTCTGGTTAGAGTGCAGTATTATGGATTTGTTAGTAGGCAGAATGGAAAGGAAGGATCGAGAGGGTGTTCCGGCGTTTCTTTCGATGGGAGCTCAGCATAATAAATTTAGAATGGATAAGCTAAGAGTTCCATCTGTGAATGGTGCAGGAGTATCCCCAAAATCAGGTAGATCGTCGAGTTCATCTTTGAGTGGTAATCCTGTGAAATTAGCGAAATCTCCATTAATTGCAATCAATGATGTACCGATTAAGTCAAGTTCAAAGCTGGCAATAGCTGATAATGAATCCACATCCGAACAAGAAAGGTCCATGATCAACTTACAACGTTACTTTACCCATGGATATGATGAAAATGCCATGGAGAGTGATTCAGAAAGTGAAGGCGATACAACCATGTTTGCCAGCAAGCAACAGTCACACCAAGGTAAAATCAACACAGGGAACAATAATACGTTGTTGCAGAGACACTCTCATGAACCATCGTTTGACTATTCGGCAGCAGGTAGTGGTAGGTTCAGTGATTTGGAGTTTAATTTTCATCTTTCCCCCAAGACTAACTCTCTGGCGGTATCAGGGAATAGAACCCCGAATAGAATCATTCCAAAAGTCACACCCGATGATAGTATGCCTAGTCCAGGAGAATCTCGTAATGGGTCGATGTCAGAGATGTCCTCAATGAACCGTAGAAGTTCGATGTTTCTATCCACTCCAAATTCGGCGTTTTTAAAGAATGGTCGATCAATGTCGAGTCATTTCAGTACAACAAGTGGGAATAGCAACAAGAAAAGATTAGTTAATCAATTTTTGAAACCGAGTGAAATGGAAAACGAATCAAACCAGGTACAATATCATTCAGGACCATTTCATAATATTGCACATCGTCCATCAACAACATCTTCTTCGAGTGGATTTTCGTCGTCCTTACATGGTCCATTTCAAACAATAGCACATAATCATTCACAATCCAATGATGTTTTGCTACGACATAGAACTAGTAATGATAGTTTGTCCACTTCATCAAGTTATTCACAACTACAAAATGTATTGTATAAAGATTTGGATTCTTCAGCACAGTTATCTGCACAAGGTGCGTTCCCATGGGCCTCTAAATCGGATCTTTCGTCAGCGTATTCATCTATGTTGAATATCGAGGATGTTAAGAAAGAAATTGAACAAGCAAGACCCTTATTCCGTACAGTCGATTACAATGGTGACAATGACAAAGTCAAGATAGATTCAGCTATAAGTCCTGACGGTCTAAGGAGCAAGCAGGTTCTCTCTAAAGACAAGGATGAACTCAAGAGTTCTGATAGATCGTTATACTTTGAGAAACATATTGATAAGAGCCTAACTGACGTCCAATCAAAATTAAGAGATACGTTTCAAAATAGTGTAATCCAAGAGGAGTTAAAATTCAGCACAATGCTACAGCATTTCGATAAACTGACAGATGACTACAGACAGGTTAACGAAAGTATCAAACTGTTAAAGGACACTATCGAGAGTGATTTCAATAATAACGTCAGAGAGAAATTTAATCTCACGGATGAAAAATCATTTCAATGTCAAATGGATTTGGCTAT
>PPOO01000932.1:291666-309218 GCA_003708545.1 Maudiozyma turicensis
CCACTGGTGCCGCTGGTGAAGCTGCTGGTGAAGCCGCTGAAGAAGAAGATGCTGAAGAATCCGATGATGACATGGGTTTCGGTTTATTCGATTAATCAATAAGAATTAAAAAGTTGGAATTTATTAAATTTACTATTCCCAGTTTTTTTCATTCGTTACAATCTTATATAACTACTTCATACATTTTTACATATAATTAGGTCATTATTCTTAATTTCATAAGCAATTAAAACTAAACAAACAATCGTATTATTTCATTTCATTTCATCTATATATATATGTATATGTATTTATACCCTGTCGCTTCGCCATCTTTTTTTCTTAAAGATAAGAAGAGATATTTTATACGTTTCTATTATACCATATCAATGACAGTGGCAAATTAACCAATTAATAAAGATGGAACTGTTTTGGTATATCTCACTATTTATAACCACTGTGTTCGCTATTGATCAACACAATCAAATTATATTAGCTCCCACTACTTCACTTACTGAAGATGTCGATGTACACACCCCTGTTGACATAAAACCCACAGACGTTTACGTCTCAGGTGATTTATTATGTAACGATGAAGGTTGTTATCCATTGTTGTTCGAACCCTCGAGTGATTGGAAGGTTATTAAACCAGAACAACGATTACCAGCAGGTCTGGATATTAGAGTCAATTTAGAAACAGGTTTAAAAGAAGCAAAATTAGGTGATGCCAACCCCATAGATGATGCCACCACAACTGCGGTTACAAATGTTCACAAACAAGTAGATGCCCCCTCTGAAAACTATGAATTCTCTGAACAATTCGCAAAATTAAGGGATTCCTTAGCAAAACAGGATTATTCTACAGTCGAATCTCAATTTGATGATCTAATGGATTTCGCTCATGATTACAAACATGGTTATAAGATAATCATAAAAGAATTCGATTTCTTACAAGGAGTCGCCTTGAATAACTCTCTTCCACTCAATATCAGAGAATTAGATGCAAGAATGATCATTGCATGCATTAGAAATAATCCACCTGTCATTGAATACATCGAACAAAATTATCCAAACTTCGTTAGAGATATATTCAATAATATTAATGAAGTCCAAGACGTTACTCCAGATGTACAGTTATTAGTGAAAAGATTCATCAATATCCTGACCGTTTTAATCGAATCAGATCCAACGTATATTGTCGGCGTAGTAGATTTCGAAACTTTAAGAAAAGTCTTTTATACAATCGATGATAAACAATTAAAATTAAGAATCCTGGAGATCATTGCCTCATTCGTAGATAGAGTCCATCATGAGGAATTATCAAAGACAATGAAAAGAGATGGTATCATGTTCGTTATACCAAAGATACAGGATTGGACTAAAGAATTCTCAAAATTCGTTAGAGATTCAGATATTGATGAAGTCCATTTAAGAAAATTCTTCAATACTTTATACGATTTAAAGACGGACTTCGGCACAGATATAAAGATCGATACATCATTCATTAATTGGTTAATTAATCAAATTGAAATTAGATCAAAAAGTCTAAATAATGGAATCGAACAAAGAGACGTCGAACAAGATACTTTCGATAGAAAATTGATAGATAGTAGACATAAAGTATTTGGTAATGAAATGGCAGATTCAATCAAAAATTTCCATGACGAATTATAATTTTCTCTATATAGATAAATATTTAATCATTTTCACATCTGTATATAATAACTTACACACGGGGACAAAAAGTATTCATTTCTTTGCTTTTAAGCACTCGTTACTTCATCCAAGAATGATCCATCATTCTCGAGTCTATTCTTGAATTTATCCCACCACGTATCAAACCTCTTAATTGAGACGTTCCCATTCGAATCAAGGAACCCTGATAAATAATTATACGCATGTTGAACAATCTTTGCCGCTAACTCTCTCGTTAACGCAGGATATGTCTTTGCTAGTTCACCAGCAGTTCTAATAGTCATTGGTAGACCCATACCATTAGGTCTAGACAACACTAATGATGATGCATTCTTTGTATGTTCCGTGGCCATCTCTTGTTTCCATTCTTGAATCTTCATCAACCCTTGTTCTCGAGGCTCAATTGAAATCCCAATCGTCACCTCAGAAATGTTGTTATTATTCACTGGAGAACCCACGTTCCCATAATCATCGTCCATATCTATCTCCCCTATACCATCATTCGTCGGGGATATATAATTGCTAGTACTGTTCCCAGATGCGTTCCCACCAGGTAATTTCACTTTAAATATTGCGCTTGGTTTCTCAACTGATAAATAACCAAACAATTTGAAATCATCAGTGGGGACTAATTTAAAATATACGGTAGCGATAAAATTATCAGGGAATGTAACATTTGGTAAAATAAATATTGAAATATGTGAATAATTTTTAGGTTTCGTAGATGATAATATTATCGTATGTTGCAAACCATTAGAATTCGCAACTTCTTCAGAAAGTTGTAAAGGATTACCAGCAGCGACAGCAGCAAACATAGTTGAAAAATCTGTTTTGCCTTTCTTTTATATTGTCCACCTTTCGAAAGCAGTTAAACTCTTATTATCTATCACCCTTCTTTTCTGAGATTTTCACTCTCCTGCACGTTCCTATCTTATTTTTTTTCTTTTTTCACGTATTCATTTACATCAGGATGGCTTGTTATGTCAACTGGGACAATGAGAACAAACTTTTGGGATCTTTTGTAAGGCAGTGGATATTTATTTACATGTTATTTTACATAGATTTTAAATATTTGATTGCGCTGGAAATCCTTAATTGGGACTCCTCGTTTCCTAGAATATCTAACATCACATGGACCTTAGCACCAGATACAACACCAGATAACGCAAATCTAATTGATTGGAATATATTTTTATTACTTGTTTGAAATTTTCTCTTTATAGTATTGATCTTTGAATCAACATTCGAACTATTTACATTTTGACCCAATGATTCAAGTATTGTTATCACGGATTCCTTATTGATACTTTGAATGAATTTCTCTGTGGGTTCAGATCTGACAGAATAATCTGGTTGTGTGAAAAAAAACGAAAATTTTTCCTCAAAGTCATTAATTGTATTTAAATTATGTCCACAATCTTTTAAGATCAATTTGACCCTATCTCTTAACAGTTCATCGTTGTTGATTGCAAATTTCTTTGAGACTTTTGGAGTGACTATCGTTACTAATTCTTTCAGTTGCGTTTCGTTATCAATTCTCTTTTGTAAGAAATGTTTATTAAAGAAAAGTAATTTACTCATATCAACTTTCACATTACCTTTTGTAAGATGGTCCAAATTGAACAATTGACTCAACTCCTCCAAAGTAAAACACTCACGGTTCTTTTGAGCAACATCTCTTGGTGGTGACCATCCTAGTAACGCACAAAAATTGACTAGAGCTTCTGGCAATATACCTTTCTCTTGTAAACCGATTACAGATGCATCATTCTTCCTTTTACTTAGTTTTTTATCACTTTCAACACTAGTCAATAATGGAATGTGGATGAACTTTGGTGGTGTCCATCCATACGCCTTATATAGCATAATATGCTTAGGAGTCGATGGCAGCCATTCTTCACCTCTAATGACATGCGTTACACCCATTAAATGGTCATCGATAACATTGGCAAAATGATATGTTGGCATTCCATCTGATTTAATTAATACAGGATCATCGTACCCAATCCTATCCTTCCTATCCTGAATATTGACTTGACCATGAAGTAAATCTGTAAAACTATCATATTTATTAGGTGCTTTAAATCTAACAATATATTTACCTTCATTCTGTTTTATTTGTTCTTCTTGTTCACTTTCAGTCAAATGTAGGCAATGTCTATCATATCCATCTAGTCTTGACGCATCTAACTTCTCCTTCGAACAAAAACATCGATAAGCTAATCCATTCTCTAATAACACTTGAATATACTTCGAATATATTTCAGTCCTTTCACTTTGCTTAATTGGTCCCTCGTCGATAGCTAACCCACACCATTCCATAGTATCATATATATTCTGCTCTGCACCATGTTTCAATCTTGTTCTATCTGTATCCTCTAATCTTAAGATAAATTTCCCCTTAGTGTTACGAGCTAATAGAAAATTATATAAAGCAGTACGTAAGGACCCTATATGTAATGATCCTGTGGGACTTGGAGCAAATCTAGTTACAACTGGCGAGGTTGGATGTACTGGTGCCTTCTTAGAGTGCTTATGTGATAATAAGGATGAATACTGCCTTGTTACGGCTACGGGTCCCCTTGGGAATCGTCCTAGAAGGAAACTCGAGTAATTGTTATATAACAGCAATCTACTCATCCTAGTTCAGCTTGTCAACAGTATAATTTTTATTTCTGGTGTAGATAACTTTTTGTCCTTTCAATATAAAATAAGTATGTGAGATTGATATATTGTTGGCAGTAGCCTCCCTTTAAAATTTTTTATGAAAAATAATAAGCATAGAGCTTGACAGAGTTCGATCATTAAACTATGAAAATAATGATTCAACAAAAGGTATACGCATTTGGTTTAATGAATTATTAATTATAATATTACAATCTATGAATTTATTATATCACTTTATTTTTATGTTATATATATATATATATATATACTTATTTACCCCAAATTGTCTTACATCACATAGTTCGCCGTTTCACCAAATCTTTGCATCTCTGGATCTTTTGATGGATTTGGAATCCACGGACCTGCCATAACACAGTGAATTCTCATTCTCTCGTGATAATACAAATCAGTTAATAATTTAGGTGTGATTAAGAAATATTGTGATGTGTGTTCTTTACAAGCATTTTCAACCATTGCCTTGTGAACAATTCTTTCATTTCTTCTATCCATACCTTGATTAATTTCATCGACTACTCTGAATGGAGCGGTAGTGAAATCTTGTAAAGCCATCATGTATAGAACAGTCGAGACAGCACGTTCACCACCAGATTGTGTATGAGGATCTAATTGTTTTAGTGCTGCATTGTCTCTAAATTTGACCAAAATTTCAATTTCCCATCTACTGTAAAGATCAGGTTTACTTAGTCTAATGGCACCTGCACTACCAACTCTAGTGAACAATTCAGCGAATTTCTTGGAAATGTTACCAATAATATCATCCAGACGAGGTTCTAAAGTTGAGCGTTTCGTTGTCATTTCATCTTTTGTTTGTGCTAAATTCTTTTGTTGGTTAGGTAAAATATCGTTCAATTGTTTAATATCCATTTCCACTCTTTCCAAGATCTTGACAGACGATGCATCGTGATTCAATCTTGAGATTTCAGATTCTAATTTATCTATTGTGTCGTTGATATATTGTAAAGTGAAATTTGATTCCCCATCATATTCTTCAGCAAGCTTAACCAGTTTCTCCTTAACATTAGTGTCATAAGTTTCAATCTGCGATTTCCATTCATGATATTCTTTTGAATTCTTTCTCATATCAAAGGCTTCCTTCTTGGATTTATATTCGTCAGTCAGAATGTTCTCTTCATTATTTAATGATAAGATGACTTGATTCATTGAAATGGACATGTTATGGAATTTGAAGTGTTCAGCTTGTTGATTGATATGTTTTTCTTCTAAAGTGCAATATTCGGAAACTTGCGATACCATCAGTTCTGCTAATTTTAATTCTTTTTGTAAATCCTGTGATATTTCTTTTTTAATAGCATCGATTTTAGTTCTGACATCTTTCTTGGAGTCCGCATCGTATTTCTGTAGCTTCTCTTCTAATAATTTACAATCGTTATCCAGTTTTGAATGTTGAATTCTAATATCATTTAATCTTTTCAATTCAACATTCAATTGATCAAATTGACGGCCCATTTCTTTCAATTCGTGACTCGTTTCATTCTTTTCATTTATTTGTTCTTCTAATTTTTCACTATAAGATTTCAATTGTTGATTCATATCTTCAATTTCTCTATTAATACTTGCCTTCATTTCATCAGACATTACACTTGATGCATAGAATTGAGAATTGTTACTTCTTTCAATGTTTCTTGTTCTTTTATAAATTTGATTAGTTTGAGACACATTTACTGTGATTAATGTATCCCCATGAATTATTTGATTAAACAATGGTTTCCCATTAGCTTGAGGTCTCAAAGCTAATTCCAATTGTGCGTCTGTCATTGGTTTACGTGATACTGGGATCATATGGATTCTATGAAATTCACGTAACATTTGTAGTACTCTTTTATCACCTGTGATGAAATCCGATAAATAACCTTCAAAACCATAATGATTAATTAATTCAGATCTTTCTACAGGTGGTTGTAGTTCATTATTTGATATTTTTCTTAAATTAACTGCATTATGATCTAAAATTGTGGGTGCATATTTTTGAAATGCTTCTTCGCTGGCTACAGTAATTGCAATCTCGGATGAATATGGGATTGTAGCAGAGATATATGGTGCAAAACTTGGTTCTTTTGCAGAAATTGTAATTAAAGGAGGACCTAACAGATTTTTACCCCAGTCTGCAGATTCATCCCTTGATCTACCTCTAATTTCATGCATTGCGTCTCTAACTGGTTGCAAATCTCTTCTGTTTGGATTATCTAATAGATCTAATTTATCATAATTAGTTTGAGAATTTTTTTTCCTTTGAATTCTTTCTTTAATTTTAGTAATTTGAATATCAATTGAATGAGCTCTATTAGTAATATCACTAATGGCTTGTCTCTTGGATTCTTGATCGATAATGATATCGTTTCTCCTTTTAGAGACTTCATCGAATATTGTCCTTTCTGGTAAAATGATTTTCTTTAAATCTTGCCTCTTTGAATCTAGTGATTCTTTAGTAGATTTCATCTTTTCTTTAATTAATTTTGTTCTATCTTGATAATATTGAATTTGTTTCTGTTTCTTGGTGATTTCATCTCTAATTTTTTGTAAATCTGTAATATATTGTTCTGCTTGAGTTTTCTTCTTTTGTAAAAGATGTTCAGTATCAGTAATTTTTTCATCAATTGTTTCCTTATTATTTTGAATGACTTCAATGATTCCTTTAAAATTTGATTTCTTCTTGATTAATAATTTCAATTGATTTTTAGCGTCTTTATAATCTTGTTTATAAGTTTCTAATTTTTCTTTATGATCCTTTAAATAAACATAAGGTAATAACAATTGATTTTCTCTTAAAGCTTCATTTTTCAATTCATATTCTTTCATTGATCTAACATTTTCATCTAATGTTTCCTTCTGTTTTAATAAATCATCTAGACGTTTCTGACCAACTTCGATTTCTTTAGCTACATTCAATTCATTCTCTTGTAAAACTTTCAAATCTTCTAACAATATCAACAATTTATCATCGATGACTCTAATTGTTTCATGTAACAATAAGATTGGTTTCAAAGCAGCGAATTTCTCAACACGTTCCTGAGATAAAAATTGACATAAATTATCTAATTGAATATTTTTGGAACGTACGTATTTCCTAATACTCTGTTCGGAACAATGCTCTCCATTGAGCCAATACTCTGTGCCACCATTTTTCTTCTCTCTAACTAATCTTCTCTTAATGGTACAAATATCCTTATCATCCTTCAAGATAATTTCTACAATTGCAAAAGGACAACCATTCTTAATATATGACGATGCATCACTGGCTCTACCTAGATATTCGGTCTTCCCAGCCAACCCTAGACAAATTGCGCAAACAACGGTAGATTTCCCGGATCCGTTGGGTCCAATAATCATATTTAAAGAAGGTGACATTTGAAATTCTGCTAATGTGTAAGTGACGAAATTTTGTAATTTTAAACTAATGATACTACCATTTTGAAATTGGGAGATATCGGGACTACTTAACTTGATTCGTTTCTTATTTGGCTCAGCAAACTGAGCTAGATCCATCGCAACCATCACACGTTTCCTTGATATCTCTCTTGTTATATTGGGTTTACATGTTTACGTGTTTTCGTGGTTCAGCACTCTTTCATTTATACAGAATTCATACCTCATCGGTAAAACCCGTTCGCCATCTCTTTTTTTCGTGTTGTGTATCTATCTCATTCACCCACGATCCGATCCTATCCGATCGTCTACTCTACTCTACTCTATACACTGGCAAGATTAAATAAGATAAGATAAGCACATAGTGATATGAATTGAAAGGAGAATCAGTGTAGCGGTTCTGATTGTAATGGGTAGTCTTCTAACTGTCATCCATATATATCTAACCCTCATGAGGAAAGATAAAGTAATGCTGCGGGTATCGAGTCCGCAAATGAGCACCATTTGTCATCATTTTTTCTCCATTTCCAATTATCACATGCACGTTTATATATAGAAAAATATCGAGACCAGAGGACGATACTCAGATACACCTGTATCTGAATGAGGACGTCCTCGCACTGCTGGAGCTAGTTACAAACCTTCTGGAAAGAACAAGAGTCTAACAGCTGTAACTTGTCTGCTTTATATACAAACAAAATTCGGGACGGAGTGAAAATTTCTGCGCGCTGTTCGGCGGCGGCGACAGAAAAGGAAAAAGAGGCAGTGATTGTCACGTCGTACGTTATGGATGGCAGGCAGGCACCTGTTGGTGAAAATCTTATTATCTGTTTAGGGTTTCTCAAGGAATGCATGCTTATATAAAGAAGAAAGCAGACTCGAGGATGTGTTCAATGCCATTGCGTCTTGGGGGGTGCCAGAGTCTACCAGTGCTGCTGTATAGCTAGATAACAATGTCAGGAGTCGAACCCGTTAAGGATATCGAGCGTGCTTGTAAGACTTTACTCGCTGCGTTCCATGATAGCAGCTCCAACGATTATTTGAATTGCAAGTTTCAAGGTGTTCCACTGGATGTCCCATTGAGGTCCCATGAGGAGGCAGACAAGCTGACTCGCAACACGATCATGTTCTACTATGAAAATGGTGCAGATTTCGTTCAAGTCGGCGATTATACCACTACAGCTATTTGGACTACACCAAATAAACATATCCCTGTGGATAGAACCTCGGATGAAACATTCAATAAGGTGTTTTTGGATGATTCCCAAGCTGTGAAACAAAGAGTCATCCCAAAGGGTATGGATTATTATTATTTGTTCATGATCGGTAGGGATCCTGAATCCTCATTAAAGGGAACAGTAAGAACAATGTTTGATCATTATATTGAAATCGCCAACAGAGAAAATAGAGCATTGGTACTGGAGGCAATCAATGAACACGCTAGAGATGTATATGCCCATTTCGGATTCGTCAATTATAATACTTTCCATTATGGTGTCGGGGAAGTAGACGCTAAGGGACAATTGGATCCCAACGGTGAAGGTCATACAGGTTACCTGATGATCTATTTGCCAAACAACAATAAGAAACAAGCAATGCTATAAGCATATACTTGTTCTTTCTTTCTCTTTCTCTTTCTCTTTCTCTCTCAACATGTCATGGCGTGGGAAAATCGTTTCGAACGGCTGTATGTAAGATACGAAAAAAATATTATAAATAGATAAGCGATAAGATAATGTATTTATTTAAAGAAGTGTTCGAGATATTTCTGTCCTTGTTGTTGCAGAGTTACAAAACTATATATTTCTCTCCTTTTGACTTCCACCAACAAGAGAAGAATAATTATTAATATACTGATTAGAATGAGCGCTGTAAGAATCGAGGACTTCGAAACTGCATGTACTGCATTACAAAATGCATTTCGTACTGAACCAAGTTACTGGTACCTAGCTTGTAAATTGCAAGACAAGCCACTGTCTCTGGCCATAGACTCCGAAGAAAATATCGATGATTTAACAAGAAACTTTTTCACTCATTATCATGATAATGGTGCTCATATTATGCAAAGTGGTAACTATGCTACCATTGCTATCTGGGTCCCACCTGAAATCGATGTCCCAATGAGCCGTACCTCCGATGAATCCTTCAACAAGATATTCTTTGATAACTCCCTAGCTGTGAAACAAAGAGTCATCCCACAAGGTATGAAATATTATTATTTGTTCATGATTGGTAAGGATCCAGAATCTCCAGTAAAGGGTTCCGTAAGATCAATGTTCGAAAACTATATAGAGATCGCCGACAGAGAGAGGACAGCTCTAGTGTTAGAGGCAATCAGTGAACATGCAAGAGACGTATATGCTCATTTCGGATTCGTTAACTATAATACTTTCCATTATGGTATCGGTGAAGTCAGTGCTTCGGGTCAATTGGATTCCAACGGTGAAGGTCATACAGGTTACCTAATGGTATACTTGCCAAAATAAATACATATCATATGTACAACTTGTATAGATAATATAACATCATTCCTTCATAAGTGGCTTAGTACAAATGGGTAGCAGTAAGAAATGCCATCCAATGCATCATCACCTTGCACGACTGCCTGCCTGAGGGAAATTTGTTCGTTCTGCACAGCGAAGCCGACGAGTCCTTTTCCTCTCTGCCGTTCTCTGACGGTGTGTGGGAGAGGGACAGCCGATTCTCTCAACTGAAACAACTATAAACAAATACAGTCTTTATAAAAAGAGGGAAAGGACCTGTCAAGAATAGATATTGACAATTGAGTTTAATTTTGATACAAAAGGGATCTCTGACACTATATAAGTACCATATCTCATTAAGCTCTCATACCCCTCCCCATTTAGCCAAGATGATGCGTGGTTTCAAGCAGAAATTGATCAAGAAGACCTCTGGTTCAAGTTCTTCTAAAAAGAAAGATAAAGAAAAGGAGAAAGAAAAGGAAAAGAAAAGAACCGTCAGTGGAAGCTCAACTACTGGGTCGACTACTCCGACCTCCGACTCAAGTAGAAAATCTACTACTGCCTCTACTAAAAATAGTTCCAGTAGCAATTCGGTCTCTGGACAAACTGACAAGACAATTAAACAATCAAGTAACGGTATAAATAGCGGATCAAGTAACTCGGGGTCTCACAGACATCACAGTTCTTCTTCTTCTAAGCAGAGCTCCTCCAATGAACAAGCCAAGACTCAAAAATCATCAGGTTCAAAGAAATCTTCCTCTTCCTCTACCAAAAAAAAATCAACATCTTCTTCAAATAATAGTACAACCCCACAGACTACAGATATTACAGTAACAACAACAGCTACACCAACAAGTGACACAAACCAAGAACAAACCGTGACTCCTGCAACTACAGCTCATCCAACATTTATAGGGGCTTCCTCAACTTTAAATAGTTCACCAATGGATTCCTCGCCAAATAACAATATTGTAAATAACGTTAATACTGTCGGTAGTGGATCTCCTTCTTCTCCAAGTATCGATATCCCAAGGTCTTCTCATTCCTTTGAAAAATTGCCTACCCCTGCCAAATTTGGTACCGATACAGATGTAGATCTAATAAGAACTCCACAACGTCATTCTTCTTCAAGATTTGAAGCATCTAGATACACTCAAATATCTAAATTACCTTCCTTTGATGAAGTCGCTCCAGAGGAAAAGATTCCTTTATTCATCGCTAAATTAGATCAATGTAATATCATGTTCGATTTTAATGATCCAAGTTTTGATATTCAAGGTAAAGAAATTAAACGATTCACATTACAAGAATTGATTGAATTCATTGTAACGAATAGATTCACATATACTAATGAAATGTATCTACATATGGTAACTATGTTCAAAATTAATCTATTTAGACCCATTCCACCGCCGGTAAACCCGATCGGGGATATCTATGATCCTGATGAGGATGAACCAGTTAATGAATTAGCTTGGCCTCATATGCAATTGGTATATGAATTGTTCCTACGATTTGTAGAATCCCCAGATTTTAATCATCAAATCGCTAAACAATATATTGATCAAAGTTTCATTCTTTCATTATTAGAATTATTCGACAGTGAAGATATTAGAGAACGTGATTGTTTGAAGACAACTTTACATAGAATTTACGGTAAATTCTTATCATTGAGAAGTTTCATTAGAAGATCAATTAATAACATTTTCTTACAATTTACTTATGAGACTGAAAGATTTAATGGTATAGCCGAATTATTAGAAATCTTGGGATCCATTATCAATGGTTTCGCTTTACCATTAAAGGAGGAACATAAAGTATTTTTGGTAAGAGTACTGATTCCATTACATAAAGTTCGTTGTTTATCCCTATATCATCCACAATTGGCTTATTGTATAGTGCAATTCTTAGAGAAAGAACCACTGTTAACAGAAGAAGTAGTAATGGGTCTACTACGTTATTGGCCAAAGATTAACTCAACTAAAGAAATTATGTTCTTAAATGAAATTGAAGATATCTTTGAAGTTATCGAACCATTAGAATTCATTAAAGTTGAAGTACCGTTATTTGTACAATTAGCTAAATGTATCTCTTCATCACATTTCCAAGTCGCGGAAAAAGTATTAAGTTATTGGAATAATGAATATTTCTTGAATCTTTGTATTGAAAATGCAGAAGTTATCCTCCCTATTATATTCCCTGCTTTATATGAATTGACAGCACAATTAGAATTAGATACCTCATTATCTCCATCAGATATTAATGATCCAAATGGTGATTTGAATGATCCTTATCTACTGGTAGAACAAGCAATAAATTCAGGTTCATGGAATAAAGCTATTCATGCAATGGCCTTTAAAGCATTAAAAATTTTCCTAGAGACTAATCCTGCTTTATATGAAAATTGTAACGCTTTATATCTATCAAGTGTTAAGGAGACAGAAAAGAGGAAACATGAACGTAAGGAAAATTGGAAAAATTTAGAGAAATATGTAGAAAATTTAAAGATAAGTGAAATTGAACCTGGAGAATCAACTCCTAAAATTTCCAATAATGATAATGACAACAACCGTAACGATGCTGATGACGATGATGATGATCAAAATTATACAAGTGCCTGATTACATTGATAAAAAGAAAAAGAAAGAAACGATTGCAATTGGCAATTCTTCTGAAGAATTGATGAACCGTATCTTTCATGTTGCACCTTTTTTTGGGGGGGTTCTATTTATTTATAGAGTACTACTTATACTTTAAACATCAATGACACTCATTAAATACAACTAATTATACATAACATTTACGTAAATAACCAATTAGAAAAAATTACAAAATTATAGATGTTACCTAGTAGAGGATATGATTGTTCATTGTTTCCCCGATGAGCATATTGAAAAATTATACCACGTAAATGCATACAAAAGAAAATTAGATATCGAACAAATACATCTAGAAACTGTAAAGAGAGGTTTAAGAAGAGGGACAAGAATAACTATCACACTCCCGCATATGTTATGTCGGGTATCTTAACTCGAAAGATAGTGGAACGATATGTGAAATTCAAATATTTTAGCAGTTACCAACATCTGGCAAATGAGCACAGTGATATAATAAAGATTGTATTGAAGGATGGTGAAGTGATATCTATACCTAATAACGACAGAAAGAAGTCATTGGAAGATAAAAACCCTGATTTTAAGTCTGATGGTAAGAAGGCTGTGAAGGTCAAGGGACGTATAAAACCCAAGCAAGCCAGAATTAGAAGACGTAAAATTAGTCCAATGGAATATCATGATGATAAGCTGAACCATGAAGCATACAAGAAAATTATAAATGAAGAACTCCGGGGGATATCGTCGAAGATGGCCATTAATAGAAACGGAATTAATCAAGAAACTGTTCATCTGAATACTGACAAGGGGCATAATTCAAAGGAGGAACATCTTCATCCGCCACAACTATCTGGTGAATTACATAGAGTTTTGTATCAACCGATGACTTTACATCATCTAAAGGATTTGAGGTCGAATATGTACTTGTTTGACCCAAGATTAGAACGTCTTGCACCCGAATTCCTTCAAAAGAAGGTTCCTGAATCCCAAGATAAGAATGATCAGAATGATACAGCTATGTCTACACCACTTTTTTTAACACCTCATAAGGATAAAAATTTGATGAAGGTTGCCAAAATGTTTAAGAAAAAATATATTTCCTCATCAAGTTCGATGACAGCAATTCTATCTCATATGCATTTTTTATTATCGAATTTCAGAGGACTAAACATTAATGACACACCAATTTCACAAAGCTTTGACCATAATAAGTGTAAATTTTCTAGAGGTGCAAAATTCCCAGCTATGGTTATTCTTCGTAAGAAAAACGATAAAATCAGATCAATTGATTCAGATAAAACTTTTGATAAAGAAATGGTGCTTTCCATATTGGGCCACTCCTTAGAAAGGTTCTTAACTGAAAACCCAAATTTACCAGAATCAGAAAACGATTTTTATCATTATTCTAAGATTAGTGATTTCATAGTTAGATCGCAACTGGATGCGTATGATCCTCATCTGCCTGGTACAGGTGTGTTTGACTTGAAAACAAGGGCAGTATGTGCCATTAGACACGATCTTTCATATATTGAACAGAATAATAATATTACAGGTTATCGATTAGATAAGATGCATGGTGAGTATGAATCATTTGAACGCGAATTTTATGAATTGATAAAGGCAACGTTGTTAAAATATTCCTTACAGAGTAGGATTGGTAAGATGGATGGTATATTTGTAGCATATCATAATATTTCAAAATTATTTGGGTTCCAATATCTACCACAAGAAGAATTAGATTATATTATTCATTCTAAAATGAGTGATAAATTTATGAAAGAGCTTAAGAAGAGAAATAAGGACGTCATCAATTCAGTTGGTCATAAGGATTATATTGTCAATCATTTATTCCAGGATAGAGAAGTTGCGAATCGTGTTGCTGAAGCGGAGTTTCAAAATTCATTTGTAATTTTGAAAAATGCATTAGATTATTTGGAAGCTGAAATAAATAAGAAATTAGGTAAAGATAATTGGCAAATGTGTAAAATCATGATGGAGACTGCAGAACGAAAAATGAAACTTTCAAATAATGAAATTGTAACTTATCCCGTACTTAATATTATTGCCATTCCTTTACCTTCAGACTTTAAAGATAAATCAATAATTGAACCGGACACGACACAAGAAAATATTAGAAATGTCATTGGCGAGCATTCCCTAAAAATTGAAAGGGAAATATGTGATGAAGAATTTTTAGAGAATATGGTCGGTGTTGAAGTGAGAGTATTTCACAAACAATCGGCAACCAGGGACCAATTTTCAAAGACATTGGGGAAGGGCGAGTGTTCAGAAAAATCAAATGAACTTATAAAGAATACATATTATTCAAAACAGTGGTCCTTCCAAACTCCCAATTTTATAAATCCTGAAGATGTTAACTTGTGGAAAGTTGGTACTTGGTGGACACCAATTACTGATGCTCACAAACTTGGTAATCTGTATAAACGATATTGTAATATCAAATTAGGCACTATGAGAAATCAATTAGAAATAGTTGGTGTAGACACAGAAATTGATAAAGGGGAATCTAATGATAGACAAAAGAAGGAGAAAAACAAAAGTTTCAATATATTCAAAACAATTCTGAGGGCATATGGTGAAAAGGGAGCGAAGGATGAGAAGCATGAGAAAACAAGTAGTGAAAAGGAGATGTGGAACTCCAAAAGCTTGCACTGATACTCAACTATGTAAATAAGATAAAGAGGTTGGTATGATGTTATCTTTTTTTGTGGAAGGAGAGGAGAGCTAGACAGATCTTCAAAAATCCCTTCTGATAGAAAAGGAACTCAATATTTTGCATTTATTAGATTTTCCTTTAGATAAATGACATTGTATATAGTTAGAAAGTAGTTGATATGGAGAGTAATTCAACTGTGTATCCGTATTTAAACTTATATATTTATCTAAGGTAAATGTAATTTTCATTTTCTCATATTTGTAACTCTCAGTTAGCGGTACAAAGGGTATTCTGAGTGGCACAATAAGATTAGGTTTTAGGTACATAAATTAACTTATATATTCCTCAAATACAAAACTTTGTTTCAGGTTTTGGTGAAGATTTGCCATCAATAAAGTTAGGAACAGGAACCAAAATATTGAAGATTTTTCCTAGTTGCAGTTAATTAATGTAACTTCTGATATTTGATGCCTACATAAGTTTGTGCTATGTTATTGATAAATTATAAGTCTTTACAATATTTTCAATGTTATAATGATTATTTTGAATGTGTTTGGGTGAAATTGAATGGTGTTTATCAATTCTGTATAACGTATGATGAATAGGTATTATTTTGAGTATCTATTATTCCTCCTGTCATTTATCTAAAGATTATGGATCTTACCAAAGGTAAAAGTGGTTCAATGGATACTTCTAATGCAATCATTAATCCTCTATTTGTTTATTCCAGTATGAATATAACACATGGAAAGTTTTATCAACTTTTGTATTCTTTGTTGAGCTCCCTTTATAATTATCTTTGCTTGTATTAATAATTAATGTATTCTTACCTAAGATAGTATTGTGGTGTGTACCATTGTCAGTCTTATAAAAAATGATTAATTACTAATAACTAGTATTCAATAAATTAAAGTATTTATCGTATATCTCTATTTTTATCTTAACTAATGTTAATCAAGATATAATGTATTTAGTTATATGTTATTAATCTTTCTTTTTAATCTTATTTTCTTTATTTTACAACAAGTTCTTTGTCTCGAGCGTGCGTCCTCAGCTACGTCTCGTCTGGACTATATTAATTGTATGTTTGGCTCTATCTAAATAGTTCCAAAACAATATACTTTTTGTACAATAACCATCAATCAAGATAAATTAAGAAAATTAAAATGTCTACTAAAACACAAACTTTCAAACACATTTAGTCAATCAAATTGCCTGTAGACATATTCCACTCATATTTTCGGTATGGTGCAATACGATCATTTAATTACTTATACGTTCTTCCTGCATTTTCTCTATTAAATACTGCGATAAACAAATATCAATAGAAATCTTTAAAAGTAATTTTTTGAATTTTTAATATACTCAAATATTTTCCAATTTTTGTAAATTAGGAGCTTTTATGGCCAAGTTGGTAAGGCGCCACACTAGTAATGTGGAGATCCTCGGTTCAACTCCGAGTGAAAGCAAACATTTTTAGTCTGTGGTGTCATCTCACGTGACTTTCACAGTTTTTTTTTATTTTATGGGTATTATTTATATGTACGTAAATTTATATCATTGTTAACAAAGTTAGAGTCAAAGTGTCGTATATATAATATATGATTAAAATACATCGGTTTTTGTTTAACGTATTGTTGTTTGATGATTTTGTTGTTGTTTTTTTTCTATAAATGAATAGATTGATTATATACAAAGATAATGAGTTATCATTGTTGTTGTAAATTATTTAAAGCGTGTTCAATACTATTAATTTCAATTTCTCTACCATTAACTTCGATATTAGTTGCAATTTTTTGTAAGACATTAATTAAAGTTGAATTTTTCTCCTTATTTGATTCATTTTGTAATTTCGAAATACATAAGTTATTATTCGTTTGTGATGTCATATGTTTTCTTATTCTTTGATATGTGTCAGTAATTGGTATATATTCTTTCTTGGTTTTTTTAGGACAGTTACCACAGCATCCAGATGATGATGAGGGATTAGGTGTAATTATATTATTATTACTTTCATTTGACAAAGAAACAGGG
>PPOO01000932.1:314993-344105 GCA_003708545.1 Maudiozyma turicensis
TGGCAGCAGCAGAAGTGGTAGCTTCACCAGTGATGGTGGCTAATTCAGCTTCTAGTCTGGAAGAGTACCATGGTAGAGCAGTTAAGAATGGAGCAATACCGTCGAAGTCAACTTCCTTGTATAAGGTAGTGTAAGAGTCATCGGTAGCGGAAGCTAAAGCCATACCGATGTCTAAGACACCAGCTGGTAGATCGGATAGAGAGATCTTACCGGAGGTAACTAAACCCATGTAGTCGTTTAAGTTGTTCTTAACATCATCTAAGATAACGTTTAATTCAGCTAATTGAGAAGCGGTTTGAGCGTTAGCTAGGGCAGCGGCAGCTAGGAATAGAGCAGTCTTGGCGTACATTTTAATTATAATTGAAGCGAATGGATAAATTGTTCGATGATGTTTTATGATTGAAAATAAAAAATTATAAAGAAGGGAATTGAACTGAATAAGAGTATATTATTTGAAATACAGGTACCTTTTATATAAAATATTTTCCTTTAATTCAGTTTAGGAATTGAGAAGATAATCCTTCTTTTAGAAAGAAAGAGAAGAGTAAAAAAAAAAATATTTGTTGAATAGTTGTAGTTAATTAATTAAACCTGGAGTAAATACGCAGGAAAATGAATAGCATATTACTAAACATAACATAGTTTTGTAGAGATTGCTATTTATTCCTACTTCGTTTGTGTATACACTTCTTTTCTTGGCCTCTGTGTTTATGAATTTCTATTACCAGGTGTGAAACTAAAAAAAATAAAAAACTTTTTCTTTGTTTATTATTGTTTATTGTTTATCAAGTTCGTAAGGAACGAAAAAAAATAAAAGATAGACCTTCGAAAACAGATTGAGTTGTTCGAGAGTTTCTCAGATACCATATGAACAAGTCGTGCCTTCCGAAGAAGATAGATAGACGTTACAAAAGATGAATTCTAGATGTTACAAAGAAGGAAGATACAGAAATAGAAATTGATGTAGAGGGCGCTCGACTTAACACGAAGAGACATCCATCCATCGATCGTCCAACTGAAATAAATAAATAGATAAATATTGTTATTATTTTACAGGAACCCACTACTGTATACGTACTAAAAGTAAGCAGGAGAAAAGAAAAGAAATAACTGAGATCTGTACGATATCACATGCAATGAAACTCCCGTACCCAGAGAGGAAACATATGTCTTTTCCTGTTTGTCAGTTGTTCGGGAAAAAGAAAGAAGGCAAAAAGTCGAAGCGCGTCTTTTTCTTTTTCTTTTTCTTCTTCCTCTCTTCTTTCCAAATATTCAGGAGTAGAATGTGCGCACAACAAATTCATATTGCTTTTGTTTATTTTCAACTGAAAGAGAAAATGAAAATTTATCAGCAGAAATCTCACGTACGCGGTCCCAGTGCATAATGGTAAACAGCGTACAGAAACAAATGAGGACAAACTAATAAATCACCGGAGTCTACATATTCAAATATATACGTACTACGTACATTACGTACATTTTCCTGTCGTTTGATAACATTTTAATCAGTCAAAAGTACGTAGAAAGGATTATTCATCTTTTGGGTTCGTTTCTTATTGATCACATCGACAGTATCTATCTACAAACGATCGTAAGAAGAAATTGACAAATGGTACCTTCGTTTAGAATAAACTATATAATAACAATGACAATTTGTCTTATTTTAGTTGTACGATGTTTACACTGTCTTACAATAGGTAATTTCCAGAAAAGGGAACGAACTAATTGAATATACACCAAGAAAGAAAAAAAGGTGAACCAACGCTGAAAGTACGCCGTCTGTCATTCTGCGTTTATTATTGCAACAAACAGTTGATGATATTGAAAGAAAAGAAATGCTTTAATCGTACAAGTGAATAAGAAGAAGAAAAAATATTCCCCTCTTCTCAGGGTACAAAGACTCTAGTATGTTTGCAGAAAATTGTGTTTATTTTGGGGCAGCCGAATGAAATATTAAAACGATTCCGCTTCTTCCTTTTTTTCTTCGTTGTTGTTTGTTGTATCCTTCAGTTTTAAAAATTGAAGATCGTTTCTGCTCATCGTTCCTGAATTGTGTATTATTAACAAACAGAATAACCTGAAAAAGGACAAAAAAAAGTAATCTGTTAAAAGTGCATTGATTAATTCTACGCACAAAGCAACGAAGTTTTTTGAATTACTACAGACTTATTCTATTTGATTATTTAATTTCTTCTATCCTCATATGTACCCTGACTGCAACTTATCACGAGCAAACATCCTTTCCCCCCCCATTTTCAACTCTTGTTAATTTGGCATCTTTAGACTTTCCGGATCGTGCTCGGAACAGCGTCACTACCTCATTTTATTTCATGTTATTTCATTCTATTTCATTTATGTGTGTGTTTTGTTCCCACTTTTCTGCTTTCAGATCTTGCTTTCCTTTTATTTCAATAAAAGAACAGGTGACCAAACAATCTACTGTACAACGGCTATACATTCTAGAACCTCATTAGTAAAGTTATATAAAATATCCTAATTAGGGAACGAGATATTAATAGTTTCCCAATTCGGGGTTGCTAAATTAAACGACATAGAAGACAAAACACAAAATAAACAAGAATGTTATTAAAATAATAATAACAACAATAAATAATAATAATAATAATTATTCATTCTTATACGAAGGAATTTATTCGATGATATGTAATGCAATGTTATGTTATGTTATGTCGATACAAAGGGTTCGAATATGTCATTTATTCTTCCTGCTATTTACAAACTCATACAAGGCACCTTACTTTCTCTCTTTTTATCGTATTACGTAGCTGGGTTTTCCATTTTCTCGTTCTTATTCTTATTTTGGGCAGGGCCCTTAGCCGCCGTTCGTACAAAATTATATATATATATATGTATATATAAGATGGGTGTACCTACAGTGTACTGTACTGTACTGTACTGTTAGTGTATTGATTACTTTTTTTAGTTACAAAATGACATATATCGTAATAATAATAACCAAGCCATCGCAAATATTTTATTTTATCTTATTTTCTATTGTTAATCAATTGACACTTGCGCATTATTGATTTGATTCATTTTTCTTTAAAGGAGTCAGTCAACTTTGTTAATTTTATTTCTTCTTCTTCTTTTTGCTTCCTTAAGGAAAAGTCTCTTGTAATCTTTACTCTTTATTTATTGCTATCATATCTTTAATTTCATTGAAGTAAAGATTCTGAAACATCATAATAAATACTATTATACCTAATTATAATAATTGCTATTGTAATATATTACAATACTAGTAAATTTTATGAAACATACACTAAATAACTTTTTTTTTCTCTTTATGTATGTATTTTTTATTATTTAATAATGAAAATATTAGTACGTAAAATTATTCTTAAAAAAAAAAGAATAAAATGAAAATAAAATTAAGTTGTTCTTAACTAAGATACGCAAGTACAAATCAAATCAAATCCAAAAAAAAAAAGATCATGTCACTTAAGAACATCCGGTTGAAAAATAAAAACAATTGGACGAGTTGGGAATCGAACCCAAGACCTCTCCCATGCTAAGGGAGCGCGCTACCAACTACGCCACACGCCCTGTAATTGTATGTTTTGGGGTTCGAAATTTCTTTACATTAGGCAGTTGATATGTAAATATCAAAATTACTAAAAGACGTATATATATGTAATTTTATATTGGTTAATAAAATATTTACATTTTTAAATACATTTAACCTGTATGAATAGAGGGTTTAGCACATTCTGGACTGTTAAAATAAACATTTCCACCATCAGATAAAGAAATATTGATAATATGATTTGTGTAGTAGGTCCAATTTACATATCAAAAGTTTTACTTAATTTTACAGTGAAGTTAAAAATTTCATAACACTTCCGACAATAAAGAATAGATTAATTTTAAAATAAATATAAAACTTTTCTCATATAGAGATAATAGGTCACGAAAACGGTAACGGGAAACCACAAAAATATTTCAATAATGAAACGCAGAAATTGCAGCAGAGAGCTTTAAAGACAGTAATACAATTAAATTAAAAGTACGAAAACTGAGACTCATTATAAGTGGTACTAAAAGAGATACCACTACTGTTTATAACCGTCAAGTATTCCCTGCAGTATTTGAATACATAATAAAAAATACTTTTTTATCAAAGGAAATGAGAATATAGAAAGTCTATTCATTTCAGTGATGTAGCAATCGCATTAGATGTTACTAATTTGGTAGCAGTTGTAGTCAATAGGATAAATTTCTAAAAATTGATATTACAAATTCGCATATCTTTATAATTTTTTAAAGTTTATGTTTAGTTTGAAAGAAATGGATCTATCTCACTAAGTAAATAAATCGTGACAAATGATAATGTTAATTACTAAAGTATGATAAGAGACAGAGTAAATTCACATTTCTGATACCGTAAAGTAATTATATGGAACCTTTATTGATGTTGCTAGTATACAAAACCCAAGCAAAGCATCCTTTGTGAATCCTAAGTTCGTTAACGCATTCAATCTTCTGTAAGATGATAACAACGAAAATGTTGACGAAATGACTACATATATATTAGATATTTCCACAACCCTTAAATGGTAATAAATGGTGTGAAATAGTTATGGTTGTCTGATACTGATCCTTTAAATTCTAATTTATATATATGTATATACAATTCTATAATATCAGCTCTTAATCAAGACATCCTTCCAGTTGTCCGTCACTCAATCCAGTTGTCTCATGCATGAAACAGTGCACAATTACAAATCACTTTATAATTACTCCATTACTTTCTATTCTTTTCACTAGAAGACCAATGCGTTAAATATTACTGGTACAGATTCACACGTTAGGCGTGACTTCAGTTTGTTACACAAATAGTGGTTCAAATCGAAGCCAAGCTGACATTTTTCACTCCATTCAGTATCGCTAGTGATTCCCCAACTGTTAAATATTCTAGTCACCGTAAAGTAATAATTTGTGACATTAATATAATATGCCATATTATGTTTCTCTAACGTTGCCAAACGGTTACCGTTGAGCGAAATTTTACTGCGCGGGCGAAAATGATAAAAGTTCGACATGAAAAGTGTTTAAGTGGGCACCGGACCCCTTTCCCGAGAACAATCTCAAAGATATTTTCCATTTTAGGTTTCAACTATTTCACGATTCATACACGTTGTTAAAAAACAGTTACTATTTATATATTTGATAACGTATTTGTTCCTCATAATTCATAACCAGAAATAGTAGCGACTTTTGCTTTGGCTGATGTATAATCCTTATCAGAATCAGAACCAAGGTAATGCGTTCCCTCAAGGGAACAATTACTATCAACAACAACAGCAACCGATTCAACAGCAACAGCAACAGCAACCTCAACCTCAACCTCAACCTCAACCTCAACAAGGGTACATGGGTATGCAAACTCAAGGGACTGGTTACAACCCAGGTCTACAACCGAATACTATGGGTTCTCAATCATTTGGTGCAACTACTGGTAATAGTGTTACTCAGCCACAACAACAAACTGGTATGAACAATCTTGGCGTTACATCTAACATTATGCAACCTCAATCCTCCAACTCATACTATCAAACAGGTAATCAGCCAAGTACTACTATGACAGGTATGAATAACTTTCAATCTCAACCAATGGCAGCTCCAACTTTACAACCACAAGGTACCGGCTATTACAATAATAATACCGGTAACGCTTCTAACGTTGCTACCACTGCAACTGGTGGAATGCAAGCTTTACAAAATCAAGGTACCGGCTATTACTCTAATCCAAATCAGAGTATTCAACCAACTATGACCTCCCAAGTTCCACCAATGCAACCGCTACAAACTCAAACATCTGCGTCTTTGCAACCTTTGCAACCTCAATTGACTTCTTCTTTACAACCTTTACAACCTCAACAAACTGGGTTTTATGCTCAACAGTATCAGGTTCCATTGGAGCCATTGAAACCAACAGCTACTGGGTTCGTTAACTCTTTTGCTAACAACGGGTTGAATAACGATATTAAGATTCCCGCAATTAGATTGTCTTTCATTACTGCAAAGGATCAAGCAAAATTTGAAACTTTATTCAGAGCCTCTGTTAAACCAGGTTCAAATACAATTACTGGTAAAGGTTGTAGATCCATCTTAATGAAGTCAGGCCTACCACCAACTCAATTAGCTAAAATTTGGACTCTCTGTGATACAAGTAAAGCTGGTGAATTATTGTTTCCTGAATTTGCTCTCGCAATGCATTTGGTTAATGACGTTTTACAAGGTGATCAAATCCCTTATGAATTAGATTCAAAGACTAAGAACGAAGTCAATAGTTTCATAGATGCAATCAATTTAAGTATTGCTTCCAATAGTTCTACTACCTCTGGCGCAAAGACTCCATTTGACGAATTAATGGCTGCTGGCCCAATGCAAATGCAAGCCACCGGTGGAATGATTCCACAGACAAGTTTCGGTATGCCAGCTCAAGTTACGGGCGGTCTAATGCCACAATCTACTGGTTACATTCCGCAAACAAGTTTCGGTATACCTGCTCAAATGACTGGTGGGTTAATGCCTCAAGTCACTGGTGGTATGCAGAATAATACTATGATGCCTCAAAATACTTTTAATCAACAATTACAAACTCAAATCACTGGTGGTGGTATGGCTCCAGGTATGGTTCAACCTCAAGTTACTGGTGGTTATACTCAACCTCAACAAATTGCTCCACAGCAAACTGGTTCTATGGGTATGCCAACTTTAACTTTTGGTCAAGGCATTTTAACTAATCAAATGACAGGTATGCAACAACCTCCACCTCAGGCTCAACAACAACCAATGCCTTCAATGGGTCTACAACCTCAAGCTACAGGTTATTTGCCGCCATCCAATTTTAATCCAACTGTTCCATTAGTTGCCCAAAAGACTGGTTTTGGTAATAATGAAATTTATGCGCAATCAAGTTTCACTAGAAATTTAACTAACCAAATGAATCAACAACAAGAGGATAATGATACTATCTCGAATGAAGAAAAATCATTATTCTACAAGATTTTTGAAACTTATGATAGCAACAATACTGGTCTAATTGATTCTCCAACAGCTGTTGAGATCTTTAGAAAATCAGGTTTGAACAGAAGTGATTTGGAACATATATGGAACCTTTGTGATACTAATAACTCAGGTCAATTAAACAAACAAGAATTTGCTCTGGGTATGCATTTGGTTAGTTAAATTTGAATAATCAACCAATTCCAAATAGATTACCAGCAAGTCTAATCCCATCAAGTAATAAAATTTTGGATAATTTAAAGACTCAATTGAAAAGCAGCGATGATAATAGATTGAACAATTCCGGTTCAAAGATTAATGGTTTAGGTTATAAGAATAACGATAACGAAAACGGTTTACCAACTTTTAGAAATCGTAGAAAGAATTTCTCAACTACTGTGACTGCTTCCACAAATAATGATTCTAACGATAGTAATGAATCTCCATCTGTCACTGAAGCTTCTCAAAAGTATCCTGATATCTCCAATGGTGACAATTTGACATCTTCTATTTCATCTCAACCAGTTGTTGAAAAGAGAGAACCTGCGAAAGCCACAGAAGTACCAAATACTGTTGCCCCATCTACTTCAACTTTGTCTGAAGATATTCAACGTATTACTGAAATTAGATATGAATTAGAAAGTCTACAATTGCCTTCCATCACTGGTAACACTCAAGTCTCTTATGATTTACAAAAGAGATTTGATAATATTATCAACACAGTTCCACAATTATTTTCAGAGATTGCATCTGTCAACACAAAGATCACCGACGCTAAAATTGAATTAGCTAATTTAAGAAGTGGCGTAGCCATTGAGGGCACTGGTCCTAATGGTGAAGTTACTGAAAATGATAAGAAGAAAGCTAAGAGTAGAGCTTTATTGAAGGCAAGAATGGCTGCTTTGACGGGCAAACCAGGCGATTCATCTAATGATGATGATAAATCCCAACAAAATGCTGAAGAATTGAATAAGATTAAGCAAGAAAGTGCAAAGAATCAAGAAATTATTAAGGATATTAGATCTTCTATCTCAGATATTTCATCTTCTTTGAAATCTACCTTCACCGGTAAGAATATATATGATGATAGTGAAGCCTTTGAAATGTATGAATTTGGTAGTGGTCTAGAGAATGAAGTAAGAGACTTTATCAAGCAATTGAACAAAGATCCATTGTTATCCCAAAAGGACGTTTCTGCTGGTAGTACAACTACCAGTAGTGGTTCCAACACTAGTAATTCAGATTCTCACGGCTCTAACGATAGATCATCTTATTTAAAAGAACAAGCTCAAAAGAGAATGAAGGAAAGATTAGCCAAATTTGGTATTAACAAACGTGGTGAAAGATCAAGAAGTAACACTACTGAATCTATTAAAACTCCGTTTGAAGTTGAAGAAGGTAACCATTCTCCAACACCACAAACTCAGCCTGTTCAACACCAGCAGGCAGTACCTCAAGCCTCCAATAATGTTGCTGTTACCCAAGATGAAGATGATGGTGAAGATGAAGAAGAGAGAAAATTAAGAGAACGGTTAGAGAATTTGAAGTTAAAGAAGAAGGCTGACAAAGAAAGAAGACTTGCTGAGCTACGTAAGCAAATTGAAGAAGCTGAAGCTGATTCTGACGATGACGAGACGCCAGTTATGACCAAGACTATTAACTTGAATAACATCCCAAGCCAACCAGTTGCTCAACAGATACCTTCAAATGTTAGTCAACAATCAATTAATACTTCTGTTGCCATACCAACACCACCTGCGATGGATCAAGCTAAGAAACCAAATCCATTCTTTAAGCAAGACACTAACTCCACTGCTTCCTCATTTGATCCAAAGGCAGCAGAATTACAAAGGAATAGCCAAAGAGGTTTAGATAACAATGACGATGACGACGATGGTTGGTCAGATGATGAACCAGAACAAAAAGATACCAAGCCTGTCAATGTTGCGCCTACTGTTCCAGTAGCTGCACCAATTCCACAAGCTCCTGTACCTGTTGCTCCTGCTCCGGTACCAATTGCTATTCCACCTGTGCCCGTAGCCCCACCTATTCCACAAGTTCAAGAAACCGAAGCTGCTGCCCCAGTAGCAACCATTCCATTACCATTAGCACCTCCAATCCCACAAGTTCAAGATCAAGGTCCACCTGTCCCATTGGCACCTCCAATCCCACAAGTTCAAGATCAAAGTCCACCCGTCCCAATGGCTCCACCTATCCCACAAGTACAAGAACCAATGCCAAGTATTCCAGTTGCACCAACAAATAATACTGACCTAGATAATGATGATGTCTTATCTATCCCCGAAAGTGTTGATTCCGCTGATGAAGATAGTTCCATGGCGATTTCAAGTATTCCACCTCCACCCCCACTGCCATAAATACAAGAAACGAGGGAGAGAACAAAATAAAGCTGATAATTTGATTGTCATTCCGTTATATATATCAATTTTAAATAATTAAAAAAATCTGTATTTTAATAGATTTACTGTTTTACACCACAGAGTTGAAAGTACAATTTCGGGTCGAGATTTATTTTCGGCATTATCAGGTGCATTTCCTAAAATACATAAACTTGAGTCATTTCCAAGATAGAGGCGACGACATCTAGTTTACAAAATGGACATATGAATGCATTCTTGAAGAAGAGATAATTATTCAGTAAGTTACACTTCGACTAGACAATCAACTACAGAAGAACACTATGCCGTCCATATCTGAGACTCAATTAAAACAATTGAAGCAATTTACGACTTGCGATATATCCGACGGACTTCAAAATCTATATGGTATCAAAGATGGCGGATATTTCCCAAATTTGATCCAAAGATCGAACGAACAAAATGGCAAATCTACAGTTGGTACTGCTTATACAGTGTTGTTTGCACATGCTTCCGATGAGAGACCTGCAATTAATTATATTGATTCGATTCCAGCCAATTCTATTATTGTAATGGCTTTTACACCTGAGTTACAAACCTCTGTAGCCCCATACACGTACGTCAACAATGCAATATTTGGTGGAATAATGGCAAACAGAGCTAAATATCAAGAAGTTAATGGTACTGTTGTCTTTGGTAGAGTCCGTGATGTTGCTGAATTTCAAGAGATTAATTATCCTGTATTCAGTTATGGATTAAGTTCCGTTGCTTCGAAGGGCGTTGTTAAGCCTGTTGCCATTGAGACAAGTTTAACCATTGCTACAAGTTCTGCAACTATACCTGTTGATAGTTCTGGTCAATTTGTTAGCAAATCTTGTGGTAAAAGGAAAATTGGAATGACAATCAATAATGGAGATTATATTGTGTGTGATATTCATGGTATCGTACGTATCCCACACTTAGAAGTCGATCTAGATAAATTGATTACTTATATTGAAAGATCTGTTAAAGTTGATACTATGGTAGCTGAAGCGATTCAAAGGGGTGAACCAGCAGAATCGACAAAGAAAGAGTTCAGATCCCAATTACTATCTTTATAACAAAGCAATGTTTCATAATTAATATATTCTTTTTCTCTTTTTGTACATATTCTTAATATATAAAAATATATATATGTGTAAGTCAATAACAAAACTTATATAATAAATCTTTCCCTTGGGATTGTTATTACTCTTAAGCAGAGTAATTCAAACGGAAGATATCGTTAAAGACGTAGTAGGAATTACCTTCTGGGATCAAGTGGAAGACTTGAGAGAAACGTTGTGGGTTAGCTTCATCATCGATCAAAAGATCACCAGTGATCATAACTAAGACATCACCATTTTGAGAAGCTGGTTGAGCATCTAAAGTAGTAATTCTATGAGTAACTTTTTGGAATGGTAAAGAGACTAATTTTTCAACAATGTTCTTGGCACCTTGTAATTGGTTAGTTTCAAAAGTTAGCATGGATTCATCTCTGTATAAGTTACCCAATTGAGTTCTATCAGAATCGAATTGGTTGTAGTAAAATTCAGTGAATTGTTGAGCTAGGGAATTGAAATCCATGGACATTGTGCAGTGTGGTGTTTGTGACGATGAGATATATAGTAACAACAAATATAAGTATACATATGTATACGAATCAACTCAAGACTTGCTACCCTGTCCTCTCTTAATACATGTCACAAGTGATTAGCATCAGGATTGATTGATTGATTGATTGATAGACTGATGGTTTACAGTAAATTGATAATTATTCCTTGCGGTTCCCTGCGATGCCAATTCAGCGCGCACAAATTTGCGATGAAAAGTTTCACTTCTGCGGCAGCTGTGCAAAAAAACATCGTGTCGCACGAGGGCGTGTCTCCATAATAGCACGTAGTAAACATTGTTCCTGTCCCCTTTTGGCGGTGGATGGAAGAAGGATCGAGTTGGGAAGACAGAAAGGAACATGGAACATTGATTCATGGATACAACGGTTAAAGAGTGATAGGGTTTGTACCAGTTGAGTTTGGTATTGGGCGATCGGTAGTAATCGGTAAGGGAATCATATAAGCTAGGCGTTCACTTCATTCATCTGGCTACGGAAAGTTAACTTTTGTTTGAACTACTGTGGGACTATATAAGTGCAGATATTGTTTCTAGTAATTGTCGTTTGAGAAACTGTGATATTGAATTGCTCCGTATACAAATTCAATCATGATTAAACGTGCCAAGTCTCCGTTCAAGAAGTCTCATAGTAGACAAACCTCCATGGATGAAAGAACTAATGGGACTGCACAACATTCCAGAACATTTTCAAATAGTAGTAATGGACATAATGGAGTACACAGTAGACAAGCCAGTGCGAGTGGTAGCCACCCTCCTGTATCAGGTACAAACCAGACACATAAGAGGACTACTTCAAGATCATCTACTGCGTCGTCACAAAATTCAAATTTCTTAGCGGAACAATATGATCGAGATAGAAGAGGGATCATTAGTTATTGTTTCTCAAAACCTGATCATAAGACAAATTTACCCCCAAATAATTATATTACGCATGTTAGAATCATCGAGGATGCCAAATATCCATCTGTTAGACCAGCTCAGGATTCAAAATTGGAAAATAAAAAAAAGAGAGTGTTGATATTAAGTTCAAAGGCAAATAATCAAAATGCAATTCAATTACATAAAGCTCGTGAAAATACCGATGGTTCATTTCAAATTGGTAGAACTTGGGATTTAAAGGACATATTGAAAATCGAAGCTGATCAAATTATTCCTGAAGGGTTCTCAATGAGTATCGGTAAACAATATTATTGGGAGACAAATAGTGCTAAGGAAAGAACAGTATTCATTAAATCGCTGATTAAAATATATATGCAGGTATTTGATGGCCGTGTTCCTGAATTGATAAATTGGGATCTATCAATGTTCTATTTAGATGAAAGAAGTTATTCAAGAGCCGTCATCACTAGAGAGCCATCACAACCCAATTCTCCTACTACTGGGAATTCTCAGCAAGCTGCTAATATCGCTGCTAGTTTCCAACCAGCAAATAATAGCCATGCATCAAATACAAACACAAATGCAGTAAACCTTCAACAGCAGAAAGATATTCAATTACAACAACAAAAGGAGCAGCAACAAAGAGAACTTCAATTGCAACAACAAAAGGAACAACAAATGAAAATACAAAGACAAAAAGAAATCGAACAACAGAAACAAAGAGAATTGGAATTACAAATGCAAAAGGAGCAAGAGATGCAGAGGCAAAGACAAAGAGAAGAACAACAAAGACAACATGAACTTGAAATGCAGAAACAGAGAGAACTTGAAATGCAGAAACAGAGAGAACTTGAAATGCAGAAACAGAGAGAACTTGAAATGCAGAAACAAGAGAGAACTTGACAGTTACAACAACAACAACAACAGCAGCAGCAGCAGCAACGTAAGATGAATAGCCCACCTAAGAGCCCATCCCGTAATAGTCTGACAAAGGCCCCATACAGTACATCAAGCACACTTAATCGACTAAGCAACAATTTTCATGATGAACAGGTTAGTTCCCATGCAGATTCTGATGATTTCCAAACACCGAGAGTAGACACACTAGCAAGTCAATCTCCTGTTAAGAATGCTCCTAATCTTACTCATGGTTATACTTCGGATAGATCATCTAGCAAGTCTCCTGCAAGGGGTTCAAATATGTATTTCAACGAACCAACTGATGGATCATCATATGAAACAAATAATTTGCAACCACAACCAAGGTCAAGGAATAGACCAATTTCAAGATCACCACAAAGAAATGCCTATCAAGAAAGACCAAGAAGCACAGTCGACCTATATTCTCCATCAAACATCAACAGAAATAGTAGATTAATGGAAGCCTCTGCTCCACTTGAACATAAAAAGACAGCTACCGTTCAATCGATTGATGATGACGATTATGATAACATGGAACCAATAAGTTTCCAAGATTTGAATAAAAGTAAAAATAACTTCCAAGGGGAACCCATTCCATTACCAGGATCCCAACCAGATGTCATCGATCTAAACGAACAAAGCTCTGAAGAGAAACCACTGGATTTAAATTCTAATGATTTGAATACATCCTTACACGAGGAACCTATGAATGATACTACAGCTGATTTATCCTTTGAAAATGGAGATGAAGTTCGTTACAGTCAACATTTAGAATCACAAACTCCTCATGTTTATCATGAAGTGACTACTATTCAAGAAGAAGGTCAAAAGACCCTACCACAGATGAACGAAGAGGAAAATCAAAATGAGGAAGAAACCCAATCTGATATGAAAATGATACACATAAACGATGAAGCATTATTAGAGTCACTTACAGACATCAATTGGAGTCCAGATGATGATGCAAATAAACTACTGGATAAAATCGATTTGGAATTGGCTGATATTAAACATAAATTCAATGCTAACATTCTTGCGATGGAAAATGTTGGACCTGACCTTAAGGGCTACCAAGATAATGTTGATGCTGAATGTGACAGGATGAATCCAACATTCGCTTTGTTTCTCATGGAAATGAATACATTTGCTGATGACATTGACTTTGTTGAAAGCAGACAAAATGGTTTACAAATTGAAAGTGCAAATAAAAAACTTTTATGGAATACTTTATCTGATTTATTAAATACTGTTTCTCTGGATGAAGATACTTTAAAGGAGCTTCTAAAATGCCCAATTAGGGAAAAGACATTACCATGGATGGAAACACAGCTAAGCTCTTTATCTAAGGCTGTTAAGGCTATTAGAGGTCAATCACAGGATGATGACTACAGTTTGGAAGATATGGAAGCTTTGAAGAAAAGACGCCAATATTATGAGAAGGTCACTGAGTTATTTTTAGAGAGAGTTGTCGCCAAGATGGGTACCATGTTTGCTTACATTAAGACTAATGGTACAACAAAGGATCAATTAGTTAGTATTTTACATCGTTTACTGACATTTTCAACCTTAATTATATTTTGTAAAGAAATCTCCAGTTCATCTTACAAAGCGATCATTGAAAAATGGAATGACAATGTCCAACCATTGTATTCTGAAATGTGGGATAAATTATTTAAGAAACAACAGGACCAATATGGAAATAGAAATAATAATAACAACATCATTCAAGGTATTGCGAATCAACCAGGCGAAGATAAGCTTCTAGAACAATGGAAAATGTTTAAAACTACAAAGAAAATTAATCTAGACAATTCTTTGGACACCGATATGTTATTAGGTATCGTCGATATGGTTGATTTAATGGAGCATCAATGTATCGTATATCAAACTTTCATTGACAACTTCTTTCATATCTCTTCCACTGAGTCTTACGTTGACTACATAAAAAAATTTAAGGAACCTGCTTCAAGGATAATAGATCTAGACCATACGAATAGAATGGATTCAGATAGAGAATCCGCATCGACCAAGTCGCAATTAGTTTCGAGAGTGTTCAATCCAGTTGTCACACAATTGATTTCCTATTTTGTAGAGACAATGAAATCCAACCAATCAGTGGTTCCTTCTATTATGTTAATATTAGAACAGAAATTAAGGCTACTGGAATCTACCGATCAAGAATTTTTGTGCGATACATTTGCAAGAATTTTAACACAGTTGAAACAACTGTGGTCTGGTTTCATGGAAGATGAATTATTATATGTCGAAAGAATGGCTGCAGACACTACTAATAAATCTGTATTGCCTACCGTTGTCGGTCTTCCAATTTTTATTAAAAATACAAACGATTCGCTAATGTTTACTCAAGGTAAGATTAAAGCTAAGAATATTGGTACATATGAAGTACCCGGTTTAGTAACCGATTCGTTTAGTACCCTTTGTACATCTATCGTAAGTTTTCTATCGGATCAAGTTGGTGATATAGATACATTAGGAAAGCAAAAAACGGCCTTATCAACCGATCAATTAGCACATTCAATAACTTTGCTACAAAATTCAAACTGGTTAATAGAATTCTTAACTATGTTAAATGGACCACTGAGTGGTATATTTGACCAACCTATACAAGACAGTAAGAGAATATTTGATGTTGAGAAGGATATATATGCTAATTATCTATTGCAGGAGGCCATACCGAAACTAACATCGTTTGTCAACGGTGCTACACAGGTCGTCGAAACAAGTCCAAACCAAGCTACAAGTCCAGCTATGTGGGGTGCATACAGTAAAAGTAATCTACAAAATATTTTAACGTCATACAATTCGAAAGAAATAAATGCGTTAGCCACCAAACTGCACAAGAGACTTGTAAAGCATTTCTCCTCAGGGCAACCAGACGTTCTAAGAGATAATATTTGTGACAAATTATGGTCGTGTTTGCAAGGTCAAACAGTTTCATTATATTTGAGATTATACACAATTATCGACAAGTATTACAAGGGTACGCATGTGAAGTTCACAAAGAACGATATTATTACATCTTTTGAATTGTTCAAAGAGACATCGTAGTGGGCTCTTATAATGCAGGTGGAACTGTGAACCACGGAACTGCATATATAAGTACGAACATATAAAACACATACATATATATATATATATATATACATATATGTAAACAAATAATGAATAGAAGTTAAAAATGACATTTAGATACCCAATAGTGTTTACCTCAATCAATGTGTATTAGGACGATTGTGGTTTGTAACTAACCGTGTGTTTCGTCTGAGGTCATTGGGACTCAACATCATGAGAAATTTGTTACCGCGCAAGGCTATATATTTTATTTAATTTTTAATTTTTTTTTTTCAGCTTCTTGCAGTAGCACTTTGGAATACCATACATAGAAAAATAATGCAATATTACATACAACTTCAAGTCCACCTATTCATACAATTAAAAACTGTAAATCAACAAAACGAAACACATTAGAATTCTTAGCCATGTTCAAAAAGTATGTATATTTACTAATTTACACCACAATTGCAATTATGTCCTTATTGAAGACGACTTTGAAGGACTGATGCCAGAGATGGACCAGTTTACTAACAAAACTACGATATTTCATAAAGATTTACCAAGGATGATATCCATTCACGTTCTAATGTGAAGTCTTCTGTTCAAAGGACATTAAAGACTAAACTAGTTAACCAATATCCTAAATTGGAACCAGTCATTGATGAATTAATTCCAAAGAAAAGTCAAGTTGAAATTATCAAATGTGAAGATAAAATTCAACTATATACCGTTAATGGTGAAGTACTATTCTTCCAACAATTCGATGAATTGATTCCAAGTCTAAGACTAGTTCATAAATTCCCAGAAGCATACCCAACCGTCCAAGTTGACAGAGGTGCCATCAAGTTTGTTTTATCGGGTGCCAATATTATGTGTCCAGGTCTAACATCACCAGGGGCAAAACTACCAGATGCACCAGGTTTCGAAAAGGACAGTGTAGTTATTATAAAGGCTGAGAATAAGGATAGCGCGTTAGCTATTGGTCGTCTTTTGATGAGCACAGAGGATATTAAATCCATTAACAAAGGCCATGGTGTTGAAATGATCCACCATTTAGGTGATCCATTATGGGACTTTACTCTGGAATAAATAACATCATATTGGTTCATTTATAAATATATATAAAATAGTATCTATATCTTTAATATTAGAAGGAAAAAATAGTAACAATACTTAATCTAATACCACGTATATATTGGAACCGTCAGTCATACCAAGGTCACTTACCAAAGAAAAATCCCTGCAAATTTCAACCCTACTCTCTTTATCTTTTGTTGGTTCATAAAGCACCTTGAATTTTCGAATTGATATTCCTATTTGCCGACTAATGACACTTTTCATATAACGGATACTACTACTAGGTAAAATATTTACAGGAATATTGATCTGGTTCTGGAATTGAATGTTTAACCTCAAAATTTCTAGATCTCTCAATAGTGCATCATCTTCTCTGCTAAACTGCGATTGTTTGCTGATCCGTTGGGTGAGACTATATTTATCTTCGAAGTATGCCCATCTTTTTGAATCCTTCGATAAAGTAAGATTCTCTGAACAAAGTTCAGATATAAAGTATAATTCTGATTCATTTTTGATGTCAGCAGTTAGGTGAGACCCATTCAAAATGTCTAAATTATTAAATCTCGCTAATGTATTCATAAATATTATATTACTCTTTTCTGAATTCTCCTGATAGGTTTCTGAACAATCTCCCGACATAATTGGGTTTCCATTGATCCTTAGGGACTTTAAATTGGGGAAAACTTCATTTAAATGGTCTACAACATCCCAACACTCAATCTTATTGTGGGATAGATCAAGACCCGCTATTGATAAAGAAGTATATTTACTTTCACCATGGAGGGATGTATCCACACTTCTAATGTTGTTGTTAGACAGGTCTAAACTATTAATACTCCACTGATAATATCCTCGTGGTAATGCTGGTAAGTAATTGTTGGAAAGTAATAGGCTCTTCAAGTTTAGGGGCAAATCCAATGAGACATCTACCAACTTCGATAAATCGTTATAACTTAGGTCCAGTGTTTCTAAATGAGGAAAATATTCTAAAATAATTATTGTATCCTCGACAGAAAGGTTACAATTAGCTGCCGATAAGTGCCTGATATTATTGAATTCTGTTCTTTCACAGGATATAAAACTTTTTGAATTAAACTTATTACCACTGATATTCAATGTGAATAGATTAGGACTAATACGCAATAATTGTAATATATCCTCAAAATCTGAATAAAGATTATACGATACATTCAAAGACTTTAACCCATTAAAATTTCTGATTACCGCTGAGCCTGTTTTAGATCGAGGAATCGTGAATGATATAGATCTTCTCTGTAGAGAGATAATTTTCAATGAGTCCAAATGTTGATTTCTATCATTCAATACATCAAATCCTAGAAATTCGATATTCTTTGAACTGATCTGAACATCGTTTCCCAATTCTGTTGGTGTGCCATAAATTTCTTCAATAGCCTCAAAGAAACCCACTCGCACATGTCTCATTACTTTAGAACATTTAATAAATGAGCCTGCATTATCTTTGACTGTGGAAAAATATTTAACACCATTTAATGCACCAGAATGCTTGCCTCTTCCTGGATCATCCCATTCAACGCCAAACGTTAGCTCATCTTTCCATGCTGCTATGGTTCCTATATATCGGATCGTGCAAATGTGGTCTCCGATCTGTAGTCTATCACCAATCCTGTACCCTTCCATAGCATATCGTGAACTCAATCATTAGAACTACTCTGTATAAAGTTAGTTCCAGTCAACGGTGTCATTCTAGATTACGATTGCGATTTTGTTATAGTCAGTAGAACCGACATTATTTTCTTTGTTCTGTTAAGCTGAACTATTTCGCAAAACACTCCTCCGCACAGTCTTTACGGAAAAGAATAATGAATCCTCTTAATATTGTTTGACAGGAACCTATACACATATATGAATCACGTTACAGAGCTTATATTTTGTTGCTATTTTTGTCATTTTAATGTACATATTTATATATTGTGATAGCATATGGAATCCTATAATGTAGAATCAGGTATGAGTCTAACTTATGCATTATTATTACCATCATCATTTGAAGCACCGATAGCCGCATCTAAAGAACCAAACAATCCATCAAGATCGAATTCCTTGGACCATTCAGCAACGATTGTAGTCTGTTCGGCCTTAGAAGGTTCTGCTTGCGCACCTGTACTCACTGTGGAAGATCCAGTTGCTATACCAGAGTCTTCTGCAATGTCCTTAGATGCATTTGGTAATACCCAACCTAGGATCTTACCATCTCTCCAATCATTCAAAACAGATTGACCTGCACTAACTAGATTTGGAATACCACCCTTACCAAGTCTACCCCTCTTACGAGCGACATGGATTAGGAAATGCTTGGTGAATGTATCAGCGTCATTGGCTGGGATTGGTGGAATCTCATATAACTTTTTGAAGCTTTCTGTCATTTCATCAGATTTGGCAAGTCTTTTTACTAACATTAGAATAGCTGGGTATGGATCCGTTATGTATTTTGGTGGTAAAGCACTTAGAAGTGCTAACTCAGCTTCTTGTTCTGATTTAGATTTCGCTTTAGTTTCACCTGGGAAACAGATACCCGGAGAATCTAGAATCTTTAATTTGTTATCGATCTTAATTTCTCTCAGGGATGTTGTAACACCTGCTTGGTTACCAGTTGGACAAACCTTGGAGGGACCACCACGACGAGATGTAATTGCATTGATAACAGATGATTTACCAACATTTGGATAACCGATAACACCCACTACAATGGATCTCTTTAAGTTAGAGTTATTGGAGTATGTTTTCAAAGCCTCTAGTAAAGCATTGGCTGTAGCTGATTGAGTCAATTTCTTGTTAAACGAACTAGCATTTGTAGCACCAGGAGCAGCTCTGATAGGAATGGTTGGGAAACTAGATTTTAGAACGTTTAACCATGGCTCTAAAACATAAGGTGGGACTAAATCAACCTTGTTTAGAATTAAAATTAAACGTTTACCTTGACTTTGTAAAACGGCTTGCTCGACCTTTCTAGATCTTGTACCTTCTGGATCTCTAGCATCTAAAACATACAGGATAACGTCAGAGGCGTCCACAACTGTTTTGAAAATCTTGTCATAGGCCTTTCTAGATTGTTCCAATTCAGAATCACCTTCATCGTCATCATCATAGAAATCAATATCGAGGTCTTTACTTTCATATTCGACATCATTGTTGTGGTGATCCATATGGTTTACTTTACCATCGTATTCTGCGGCAGCTTGTTGTGCAAAATCAGCTAATGCAGCTAGACCAGATTCTGCACCTTCTTCTTCCATGTCATCTTCATCCATAACATCTTCACCCATGGCAAGTGCTTGTTCTCTAGCTCTTTGCTTTTCCTCTCTGGCCAGTCTTCTATCTTCAAGATCTTTTTGCTTTCTAGCTTCGATTTCTTCTAAGATCTTGTGCTTGTATGGGAAACTGGCTGGAATACCAGGATCCTTCTTATGCTTAGATTTCCATGTAACATCATGTTTGGCTTGCTTTCTCTCCTTTCTTCTGTGTGCTGTAGCCTTCTTCTGGATACCCTCTCTCATACGAGTGGAAGTTCTCTTTGATGTACGCTTTCTAACTCTCATGATGTCTGCTGTATTAACAAAAGTAAGATATTCTTCGTTACTGTCTTAAATAAGTCACTTATGGAATATTAATAATAACAATTTCCTAGCTATTTACAATATATATCAGAAATTCTTTACAGTTCTGTATATATTTATTTACGCAATATCGATGAGCTCATCTCATCGCAATTTTTTCTCTTTTTGAAAATTTTCACCCGAGAAAATTTACCCGCAGGAACAAACAAAAAATATCTCGTTGCACCCATTTACACAGTGGAAGTAGTATTCAGTGTGCATGCATTATTATGAGAATGATTCAGATAGAGAACACATGTGACAGAAAGAAGCAAGAATCTCTGGAACATGGCAAATTGTTTTGTCTTGATTATAATTCTAATGAAAATGTACTTTATATATCTGTATTTACTCACTACCTTACCCTTTTTTTTTTATCAGATCTACCCTAATGGCTGGTTTCCCCTTCAACAGATTATGGGTTCTGGAACTTCGAGAAATCGGCCATCGAGAATGCAGGTCTCATATTAGCCGAAGATTGCGACGATTGTAAACCTTGGGACAATGGTCGATTGTTAGAGTCATCTATGGCACCTTCTTCTTCGTCTTCCTCTTCATTTTCTTGCGATACATGTTTTTTCGTGTTCAAATTGAACATACTTTTACTTTTTAGCATAAATGAATGGCCCTTCGAATTTGCATATCGATTGTCTCTAATCTCACCTGCTTCAAGATCTGCAATAGAATTTGATCTTATAAAATCCTTGTATCTCGATTTTAATTCGAAGATTTTGAATTTCACATGAGCTAATACTTGTTTGACATTGGATAAATTCGGTGGAACTTGAATAAATTTCTTATTGATCAACAAGTAGACTATAATGCCAACGATTATAAAAATCAGTAGAAGCTTATACAATCCACCTGAAGAACTATATGCCTGGTTTTCGTAACCAATTAAACCCGATATGAATACTTTGTCAAACTCCTTCGCACTACGTGAACTAGGCGCTATACCAACTCTCTTGGCGTTCTTTACCACAGGAACCATACCTGAAGCATATAGTAATATCCGACCTAATGTCCAAGATAGATCGATATCTAAGACTTTGTCCAAACTTTGAAACATTGGATAATCATAGACACCTTTAGATGTATCTAATCGGCTTGTATCCTTCTCAGGAAGTTCGAACCCTTCATGTAAAATGTTAATAATCCAATTACTTTTGAAGCATGCATCCTTCAAGTATTCTTCTGGAATTGAGTTGTATTTTCCATCCTTATTATTTTGTTCAATTATTTCCCAATCTGTATTACAGAATGTTTTGACTCTTTCATTAAACTTTGCAAAACTATATTCGCCACCAAGGTTAAAAACATCGTTTGGCGTATACCAAAACTCAGAGATACCAACAAATTTATCCCTTAAAAAATCAATCTTTGGGATATGCACACCATTGAACAAACAATGATCTTCAGAGCACGGCAAATTCTTTAATAATAACGGATAAATGGACTTTGAACACTGTTCAAAATTTCCTAAACCAATCACTTTAAACTCTGTATCCTTAAACTCAAAGTCTGTCTTACTACCCTTTGGCATACATGGATCAGAAATGGTACGGGTCGTAAAATCATCATTATCATAATTGTTTGTATTTTCAGGTAAAGCATTTACCAGTTGAGCTAAATACCTCCTTCTCGCTTGATTGGCACCAAATCCCAACCAAGTACTAACAAATACATCCCATTCTTGAACATCCCCATTAAGGCTTCGTAAATAAACTGTCGGAATATCATATTTATACCTTTTAATTTCATTTTTGTCACTTGGAACAAATGCAATCTGCGCAGAAGCTCCACCCATATCCATAAAACCCATCGTAAAATGGTCCTCATCGTATTCATTATAGTTATTGAAATTGCCTAAGAGATAGTTCAGACCTAACCATCCGTATATCCCCTCTATCTCGCCATCGATGATCTGAATTTGGGTATCACAGTTTTCCATCTTAAACTTCGTGTCCTTCTTAATCTTCGAACAGACATCCTCTAAGATAGCATTTCTTTTCTTTTCAGGTAATAATCTCATACCTGCTGTAGCTTGTATAAAAATTGGTGTGTCCTTAATTTTTTTACTTGGGATAACTTTTTCTGCTTCCTGTAATAAAGGCTTGATATGTTTTGAGAAAGCTTTGTTAGTCTTATGTTCAAAACTAGAAAGCCCAGGTTTTGTCTTGAATATCCAATCCTTTGATTGCTCTATTTTAGGGACCGAATGTAGCTCCTTGGAATCATGTATTGAAATGTCAATAGTCGATGGATCAGTCCATTTGAAAATATGTAACCGTGATCCCGATGAGCCTGCATCTATAACTATACCGTAACAATCATCTTCTAAATCGCCTAAGATCATCTTGAATTCTCTTTATATTGCTGTTGCTCTTTCCTTCAAAATGTTTCTGTAATTCAAAATATTGATGACCTCACGTAAAATATCAATGCTGTTTTTCCATTTTAAAATTTATCGCGCAAAGATCGACGAATTTTTCAGGACTGTTTATCCATCCAAGAAGTTAAAACATCCAGTAGAGTATGTTTATTTCACTACTTATACTAAAACAAACTACATAAGGACTATCAGTTGGTACAGTCCCATATTTCCGTCTATCGCATTATTCATAAATAGGTAACTGCCCCAGTTACTCTCTGGAGTGAAACTATATCCAGAGCAAATTCACCCTAGAGCATAACGAGGCCGGGACATACCCTCCAATAAGGAGACCACGTACGATGAGCTCATTCTACGGCACCATTCTGAAAATTGTTATAAGGAACAGTCAATTGGTGAGTATTACCACGTTCGGTGATGCATGCGTGCAAAGTTTGGTTTACGAACTCCGTACCGTTATCGGTTCTAATGGCACCAATTTTGTACTCTTCTCGGGAAGAGAAAACCCGTTCAGTGTTGGTGATCCATTGGATTAGTTCTTTCACAGCATCTGATTTTGCCTTAAGATGTAGCACAATATAGTACCTAGAATAGGTATCACGAGTAGTCATAAAGTGCGGATTGGGATCAAAATCCTCATAACGAAATGGATCGCCCAAGTCGGCAGATAGAAGTTGGAGCGGGGAGGGATATCCGGTACTCGATAGTTTACTCTTATGCATAACCTCCTTTGAAACAGAACACGTAGGACATAGGGCGATGCTATCAAATTCGAGAGCAAAAGTGGAAAACAGTTTAGCAAACTTATTGTAGTTAGATAGAGATGGATGTCCCCTACGAGCGTTCAATTTGGCATCCTCTAGAATGGACTCAGTGGATCGAGGTAAACGGCTAGTGATTAGTGCAGGCATGCTCAGTAGTTCAGAAGAGTATTTCGAAGACAAAGAAGAAGAAGAGTAAAAAGTAATAGAAGTATGGTTACAGTTATTTAAAATATACAGACCATTTTATATAAAACCATTGAAAACGTGCTTCCCATCAGGAGTAGCGATTTGAACCCCATCAGCATTGAAATGGATTTTCAAGTTACCTCTGAAACTTGCAGCACCAACAGATAACAAGTTCACAGTTAAACCAGGAACATAGGCAACATCATTCAAAACGATCTTGCCTACCCTTAAGGTACCTGAACCTTTTATGGACAATGCACCATCTACACCAAAAACGGAAACACCTTCTAATGGTTCAAGATGGTCAAATAAATCCCGATTACCAATCATATGCTTACTGCATCCTGAATCGAAGATGCATTCGGCACCGAAATCCTTCATATTTGGACTGTTTCCTTTCTGTAGGATAGCAGCTTGAGCAATGGAGGCCATCAATGACTTACATTCGGACAGAACATGATTGCCTTTACAAATAAAGCATTTTCTCGTTCCATTGACCAGCTTACTCTCAGGAGATTTCTTTCTAGAGACAAACGCAGTTTGATGAGGTTCACCGATCTCATTTTGGGGGTTATCCTGATGAACTTCAACAATGTCGTCAACTTCCTCAGTGGTGACTATGGTTCTACCCATCAACTTATCTTCAAAAGAAGGTCCCACTGAAGGGTTACAGGACATCAAAAGCAGAGCGCTCCAATAGTCCACAGTAGTGTCTCTTTTCATTTCGAAAGCTAGTTTCTCAGCTGGAGTTAAACTTGGTAGTAGTTCTAATCACCGATTGGCAAATTCAAGATAGCTATTTGCGACGTTTCTCTACCATTCTCTCTTATGAGTCATCGTGGTGGAGGAACAAGCCATACGTCTTCCTTCTTCAAGCAACTGATAATTCTCCTTGACTTGAATCTTATCAAACTTACGTTTTACGCTTGCATGAATTGATTGCGAATTAACATTCATGTTCCTAGCTACATGTTCTTTAACTAAGTCAGCAGATGAAACTTCAATGGAATTGTTAATCAACAATCTGGTTGCATTCTCCATGATCCTCTTGCTCATTACAACCTCATTAGGATTCACGGTTTTAGATCCAAAAATGGGTAATACATTTCAAAATGAAGGTATTCATCCCATTCAAGAGAAGTTAAACAGATATGGTTTTCAATCTCAGAAACCCATCCTAGATAATTTTTCCAATTACTTAAATTAACTCCTAGGTAGTTTTTACCTGTGGAATCAGGGCTCATAAGCTGTTATTTTAATAATTGCAGACATGTGTTATAAGTACATAAGACTCAAGAGTCTAACCATGCGATCTTCACCAAATCCTCAAGAAACCATGAGGGCCGTAAGTAGGGCATTCATAAAATAATTCATTTTTATAGTTCGGATGGCGCACACAATATACTTTTGCAAATAGAATTTTAAAAAATAGATTTTTTTATATATAGCACGTGATGTACATTATGTAATATTCTTTTTTTGATAATTCATGAAAAGTTGTGTCTCGGGGAGGTTTGCTTTAACTTATGTTAAAGATTAAAGCTGTAATCATAGTATAATATAAAGGCTAAATATTCTTCTAGCTTGTTGAAATATTGCTGTAATTCATTGAACAAAGAAAATTTTTCTCAATGGAAATTCTTCTTTTATTTATAAGAAGCACACTCTCCTCTATATTACTTTGTAAACTGCATTTTATATACCTTTTATATGCATTATATAAAAGGGATGATCTACATTCTGTTTACTGAATGTGAATACTGACTTTACAACAACCCTGCGCGCATATCGATATAATGTGATTAATAAAAGAATACTAAATTTATCATTTTTACATTGAGAAACTGTAAGCAAAAAATTTTATGATACAGTATAGCTGTTTGTAAATCATCAGGCGTGTAGATTTATGCCTATATTAAACTATTTTCATTAAATGTTCCTGTAAATGTTCTGAGTGGGTTTAAAATGTTCTTTTTAAGATTTTGCCATATTCACCATAAAAATAGTCCCACAGATGTAACTTCCATTTCTTTAATAGTGAATTGGGGTGCTATTTATATTAGACCCATTGAAGAGAGAGAAGGTTATAGATGCATTTACGTATTTTATAACAAATCTAGTTTCAAAGCCCCATAAAGAATGCGAGAGAACTTCGCTAATGTAAAATGCAAAAGAATCTAGGAAATGCGTCTTTGTTTTAAATATCTTCTGGGAATTAATACGTACGCGCATTTTAATCATCTTTTTTCGCGTTCACAAGTAAAATAATAAGACGAAGGTGTAAATATGCAAATAGAACTTTAGTGTATGTAGATATAAGAGCTTCTTATGCCCCAGTTCACCTTATGTACGTAGATTAAGACTAACTAAATAGATGAGACTTTCATTTGAACAAAGCGGAAAATGGAAGTAGATAATACTTTGAGCAATTTCCTAAAGAATCTGCTGGTAACCAACATAATTTCTCGCAATGATTTTGGTACTGCCATCAGGTCAAATCATGATTTCGCAGATATATCCGAAAGCGATCTAGATAAGCAATATGCCTTATATAAAGAGAGAGATATGTCAAATGGTATTAAATTGGATAATTCCGTGAAGGAAATACTTGATCTCTTTAGACAGACTAGTCTGGATGATCTTAAGTTATCGCAGGCAAAAAACTCACATTCTCTAGAGGACATAGTAATTGCTCTTTATCGTGTGGGCAGTCTTCTCGAAACTAGGACCAATGTATTAAACGAGACATTATTAGAACAGATAAATACCATAAGGGACTTTAAGGAAATGACAAATTTTACATCGAATGATTCGATATCAAATAGTAAAATACTAAGTATGCTTGAGAAGTATAAAAAGTTACTTAATAAAATAGATAATGCAAATTTCAACAACAAAGAGATTGACTGACTTCTGGGAGGTGGAATGGCTTTCCTACCCATTGAAATACCTCATAGCTGGAATTCAATAATTTGTTTTGGTGCATGCAATATCCATCGCCACTGTCTGGTTTTAATGAACCTGTCAGTTGCATGGGCTTTATGAAAATACATCGTTTGATTCGCGAATGGATCAATGCCATCGAGCACATAGAACATGGTTCATGTGTTGTGTACACGTCAAAATTTAGACAGAGATATCCTTCCTCGTGGTTTTTCGAATTATCATTAATGCCTTGTTTTTTTAACTGTTCCGAAACAGATGATATTCCGTTTAAAATACTGTGATCTAGAGGTGATGAACCATCTTCTGCTCTGTGGTCGTAAGAATAAATAACGTTAAGGGGATCAGATGGATTTACAAATGCTGTTACAATAGGATTCTCATTGTTTGTTTTATATTGTTCCTGAGATCTCTCATATATCTTTTGTAATATATTTTCAATAAATTGCATGTCAAATATATAATCGTTTAGAATTTGGTCATTAGGATTTCCCCGCCATACTAAAGGCCAATATTTATCCGACCATTCTAGCATTATTTCTTTTGTTGATGGAATGTCAATAGGTATCTTGAGTTTTGATGTTAAATTGGTGTGTTTGAACGGTCTATTGTTTTCTTCAAGAAACTTCAACACTTTCTTCTCATCACTGAATAATTGTATACTTCCAAGTACGACTTGTAAGGATGCTTGGCCACTTTCATTCGTTATCTTCCTTATCCTTTTTATGTGTAACATCGATATTGGATCTTGTTTCTGTGTTTTTAAACGTATCAGACTATATCTGTTGTTAGTATTGCACTGTTTACTTTGTTGTTCTGTAGTGTATTCAGGAAATAGCCTATATTCCGAACTATCCAATTTTTGTTATACATACTCTAATACATGTTTAGAATCCTTTGGATTGATCTCGAGAGTCCAAACGTTTACTGTAAAATAATTTATTAGTTTGTTAGTATCTATAGTTTAATAACAGCTCTAAATCAATAGTTCTCTAGTAACATACCTAGATCCGGATGCGTTGTTATTTTAGTATTCCTTATCTGTTGCAGTTTATTTTCAACAATCCCATGTTTAAAGTCTATCTTTAGTGGGTTACAGATTTTCTTCACCATCTCAGCAATTTAGCGCCTATATTTTGGTTAAAGATTGTAGTGAAAGTCGTTGCACTCCATTCATACACACTAACGGACGTTTTTTTGTCCTAAATAAGCTTCTTGACAAGCGATGGGATTCTTTCTTTGTCTTGATGGAACCTTCAGAATGTTTTTTTTCTTTTGTTGTTTTTTTCAGGGTTTTCCACCCAGAGACGTACCTGAAAAATGCTGCAGGCGGGGTGCCCCACTTGTTTCTGTAGCAGTTTTACTGGTAAAGAGTCCTCATTTCTTTTCGCCTTGAATCTTTCCTCCAAACGGTGAATAGTAAAAGATTTACTGAAAAGGGCTACGATATGGACTAGTGTATGACCTTAGGCAATGATGGGTAATGACTGAAACGTATGGGCTACTATACGTTGACTCCTTGAACTTTGAGGTGATATTACAAATTAATAGAACAGAAATATATATGGAATGTTCTGGATAAATAGTGAGCAATATGTGGTCTTGAGACATGCAACATATCCACTTTATTTATACTCAAGACTAAAAACACATTCCAAATGTGTAAAAACATATTTTTCTTAATGAATCTGAGAGCTCAAAACAAATTATTAAACTGCCTAATTGTTATAATGTTCCTATTGGATCTATCCGTCGAAGGAATATCAATTCTGGGATTGAAGCCAAGTATACACTATGTCTCGTCACAGATAATGCTAATATTATTGGCGGCTAACCTATTATACGTCGAAGTGGGCATGTCATTAACCTAAGTGGAAGTATATACACTGCCAGAGCTAGCAAATAGTTACTTACATCTTCAATATTGCCCTATTTTCCTAATCAGTAAGTAATATGTTCAAACAAACAGCTTAAAATGACGACTGGTAGCAATTTTAACGAGAATCTTAATTCTGCAGGCATATCTGCCGTATGAGTGCGAAATACTCGTACGTGCCGCATGTCCCCCTACATACAGAATAATGGGGTGTGTGGCCAAAAGAAACGAACGTGAAGGCCGTGGCACAAGAGATGGGATGGTTGTATGTCATATCTCGTACAACGACTCAGCACTATGTGAC
>PPOO01000934.1:7635-48040 GCA_003708545.1 Maudiozyma turicensis
CTTTATCCACAATTCCACTGTGAAACGTATGCTACTTTATTTTCCATACTTTTCCATAATCCATAATTGGAGAGTTCCTATCACTGAAAAGAAGAAATTACTTCTAGCCTACGCATGATTCTAATCTGGAGATCCCATTCCACGTCATAAAACACATCTTTTTTTAGCAGACCATTCCTTACAATTCCGACAAGATTTTAAAGGACATTACGACTCACCTCTGCAAATTTCTTCACTCTTAAGTGTCGCTTATCCAGGTCAGTGCAATGTTATTAAAATAGCATTGCACTAATAACATGGTATACTGATTTTTAAGACACATAAATGTTATTTCAACTTAAAGATGAACGAAATTACAGAGTTAAAAACTTAAATTTTGGATAAAGGAAAAGAAAAAGAAAAACTAAATGAGCATATTATTGACTCTACTTCTGCAATATATGAAGAAAAGATAAGCAGCGCCGATCACTGTATACAAAAATGTTCTTCTCTAGCACATATCATTACCTTTTTCATTATCTCCATTGAGTAGCTGTAATTCTCAGGAAAAGGAAGATCTTTTGGTACAATTTTTATATAATTCTTTAATCAGTCACTGTAATAAAGACCAAAAAGTCATCATTTTGTATTTAAGAACAAAAATTTTGACAACAGAATCCTTTTGGGTGCTATCAGATGAGTAACCAAACCTTGTATAAGATCAAATTTAGAACTAAAGTTAAGAACCCATTCATAAAAAAGACATTAAGAACGTAAATAATATAATATGGGTTACTTTCAAAGAAACGAGAGAAACCAACACTAGTATACCTATCATCAGAATCATTAAAACCATCTGAAATGATCGATTTTCAAGCAGAAAAGTCAAAATTGTCAGAGGAAGACCCTAATTCAAAAAATGGAATCATGGCAGAAGAATTAGCACAAAAAGATACAACATCTAATTGATCGGAGGATATAGAATCTCAAAGGCTATTAAGTGTTAGCAGCATTTTATTTCTAATCTCAAAACTAGGAAATCAATCAACCAGCTGGTAATCTTCCGTCATAAAATTTAAATAATTACCACGAGTATCCGTAATATATTACGAAACTGAAACTGATGCTTATACAGCTATCAGAATGCACTATGAGGACCGCACGAATTACATCCTCAAAAATTCAACCTTCAATATTTGTGTCCTTTACATGAAATTTTGAACCAGTATTGTAACACATACACTAACATTGAGGACATGCCTTAGCATTCTTCAAAGGTATAGTTTTCTGGAAATCATCTCTTACCGATACCATATTCAGTTAATGAATTGAGAACACAACCATCTATGCTAACTGGAATTTAGAACGCAGACCCATAGTTATCAACCTTATTGTTAATCTCAACAATAATTGTTGGGCCAGCTGCAGATGGAACATAACGAGATCTTTGGGCATTTCGATTATGAGGATGAGATGCAGGGCTAATGCAGGATGTATGCGACCTCCTAAGAGAATCAACAAAAACAGAGGCAGATAGGTTAATAAGGGAGGATTGGGAAGTGTTCAAACCTAGAAAAATAAAGTCATTAGAAGATAAAGCATTCACAGAGAAAGAAGTTCCGTGTGGTTTAATTAGTACATTAGTTAGATTTTTTGATGTGAGGTGCTTCATTTGAAACAGGAGATGATACGACCAGATTGCACGAATGGCTCATAGAATTGGAATCATTACCAGCAATTTTACTTCTCCCTGACGAACTAGGAAAACGGTTTGGTGGAACCCTAAGCTATGGACATGGAGCAGAAGAGATAGGAGGATAAGATGAACTTGAGACATTAATCTGGATACCAGACGATTGGTAAGACGGCGGATTGGTAACTGGGAAGTGTGACAATTCGGAGTGAGATAAAACAGAATTTAATATAATAGAATCCCCAATGACGAGATGCGTAAATCAAACCATGAAAAGAAGCGATTTGCTTGTTGATATGATATTCTTTGCGAGATTCATACTTGACTTACCAAAACGATTCGGGTTACACAAGAGACTAATAAGTTTAAGAACCACTATTTCTTAGATCACCATCAATTTAAACATATTTAACGTTATCTATAAAATGATCAAATAATGTTCGCATTTTAATTAAAGAAGCCTCAATACCCTCAGATATCAGGTAAGTACTGACTAGCATTTCAGAAAATGATTTGTTGACAACTTTATTACTTACAATCGCCTTCTCATCGCTTGCATTTTCTCCAGTTAAACATAACAGAAGGCGATCACCTAAAGCATTCACCAAAAAATGTGCGACGTCTTTCTTGGCGCCACACACCATCATTACTTTCTTTTCAGCGTTAAGTTTCAGAAACTTCTCAACAGCAATAGTTGCATCTGCAATGATATTATAACGCTTATTATGGAAGATCTTTTTTCATGACATCGCATACTTGTGTAAGTATTTTGCATTGTGCACTTTAACTTCGGTACTATACTGTTTTATCGTCAATATTATAACAAATAGAATGTATAATTACATAAGATATTAGGTAAATAAGAATAGCAATTGTTTATAAGATCAGAAAATCTTAGGTCATAGTTGAAATGGCAAAACTTATCATACATTGCTCAATTTATTGTCGACCTTTCCTTAAAGAGAAAAAAAAGAACAGTTGAGTTTTACATATAATATATATATTATTCACTCTTTAGAGTAGCGTGATTTTTATTTTTTTGACGATTAGTATACAAGTTAATCAAAATGTAATTAGAATGATATAAAAATCTGCTATCGAAGTCTAAATGATCAGTAGCCAAATATTTGATAGTACTAAACCGTAAAATCCGCATGATTTCATAAAACCATTAGCAGAACCATTATAAGCTGCACTTTGATCCGAAGTTGACATCTTGTGGGACTCAATCATTGACTTTAATGAAAATGGGCTAGTAGTTGCAGACGTTTCTATGTTAATTAAAGAACTCCATGGCTGTTCGATATATCTACTATACTGTACTTTTACTGTGACTGGGGGTAGCGTTTCTCCACTCTTCAAAGGAATATTACTATTGGTGACCTGGTTGATTTCCGGATTGGCCTTCTGAGTACGATGTGAAGAAATTCCATGATAGTCGGCAGATGTTATTGCATTATTTATATTAAGTTGAATGGTTTTCGTTCTTATTTTCGGTAGCTCTCTACTTAGCACGGTTTCGGTTACTGGGTCATGTTTTTTTAATGAAGTATAAATACTTAAGGAAATTGTAGGAAAATATTTTGTTAAATTTAGTATAAGCTCTGCATACGATGAATCATGAGTTATCAACGAAATATGGTGAGTGCTGGTAAAGGTTTTAATATTGTTCGCGCTGTTCTCTCCTGATGGTGTAGTTCTAGGTGTGTTATTATTATCTTCACGAGTGATTATCTGTTCGGAAACAGTTGAAGAACTAATCGAGAAATCTTTATCAGAAAAAGTAACCGCTGTTGAAACATATTTCAAGCTTGACCTAACATCTGTAGATATATCTGCCTCGGATTGTTTTTTTATAGTAGACTTCGTTGTATGTCCGGTGTAATCGTCAGTTACTATACTTTTTGAATATAACTTTTTTCCGGATACCACGTGATGACCATCGGATTTGTGATATGTGCATGTATTCATATAGAGTGCTGATGTTTTAGTAGTTTGGTGTGTGCTTACTATGGAAGTATATGGTGATTTAGTGAAAGTGAGGTTTGAACGTTCAATTTTGGAAAATGAAACAGAAAGTCCCGTTATGGAATCATATGTCACTGATTCAAATAGATTAGTAGAGCTCATGTTAATAGAGGGAGTTAGGGAAGTAGAAATTATATGGTATGTTGTTAATGATTCTATATGAATGGTGGAGGTTGAGATAAAAATTACTGGATTTACTGTTCGTGTTGTGTGTAGTGATTCTGGCGTTGTATACAAGGATTGTGTTGATTGTGTGCTATTTTGAGATTTATGTGAAATTGGTTGAGATCTGAATTTAAATGTAGACATCGATGACATTGGAATAATACTCTCGGTTATTGTCTTACTGGGAATTGTTAACAACATATTAGAAGGTTCAGATATTTGACTTCTGGAAGATATTGATGGGATACTGGAAGCTGTTGTAGATTTTTGAGTTCCAGCTGTGGCATTATAATTGGTGGAAAGGATATAAGAATGCAGACTTATTGCTCTCGGTTTGATGGTAGTATGAACGGGTATACTACTTTGAGATATGTTTGTGCTTATAACTGAGCTTTTATATTCCATTGTTGAATTGAAAATTACGAATGTAGAACCATCTTTTGAACTGGAACGAATTGGATGAATTTCTGTAATATTGGTCACTGAATAAACAGAGATTATATTAGTAGAATATGATATAAAATCTGTAAAGGTAGAATGGTTTATATCATTAGTATGAGTACGGATGACTATTTTGGTGAAATTTGACTTTGCGGGATTAGTAGTGGAGTTAATTACTACTAAACTATTTGAAGAAAACAGTATTATTCTTCTAGCTGAATGAACTGGATTAGAATGTTTAGATTTTCGGAAACTGCTTGTCAAAAAGATATTACTTATGAATGACGTAGATTTTTCCACATTCGAAGATATAAACCTGTACGATGATAGAGCCGAACTACTCAGAGCTGTGCTAGATAATTTATTTCCGGGAGAGGATGCTGTTGAATTGTAAGAGGTTAGTGCATATATCGTCGATACGTTAGTTACACTGCTACCTTCTTGAGTAGTTACGAATAGGGAAGAGGAGGAGGATGATGATGATGATGATGATGATGATGATGATGATGATGATGATGATATCCCCATTTTGCTAGATATGGGCTCGATGGTGGTAGTTTCTGTAATTTTATTTGTTAACTCGGGTGGTTGGATAGCAGTAGGCGTCGCTACACGATTATTTGGTTCCCTGTTAGATGGATGGCCACTGGTATTAATATCCGCAGAGGTAACACTAGGGTATACAATTTTATTCGAAGATATGGTGCTTGAAGGTTGCGACGCCGGAATTTCGATATAGTAAATTGTTCTAATTGTACCGAATCCATCATCACCAATTGAGGTGAAAGAAGATGTTGCATATGTTGTGGTATAAGAACCTGTCCAAGTTTTGGTGGTATACTCTGCTTCATTAGCGCAACCCCCTTTGATATCCTGGAATTGATATACATGACCAGCAAAATTAGAATGGTGCACACCAAATGGGTCAATAAATGTCAATGATAATTGACCATCGAAATCCCTATTTGTATACAACAGACGTATTGGATAATATACACCAGCATTTAGAGCAAGAGTAACAGAACCAGAGTTGTCCGAATAACCTTTCCAGATAACTATCAAGTTAAAACCACCAGGATCTGCAACGGAATATTTCATTCCACAGCAATCGAAGGCATTCCCCGCCCCAAAACTCAAATATGCCAAATCATCAGCAACTATCTCAAAAGTATAGTTACCTGAACTTTCAGCATAAAAATAACCGGCTAAAAGCATGGTAAAATTAGAAACAGTGAGTTCACCATTATAATTGTAATTTGGTGGTAATTTCCCTACAATAGGTGTACAACCTTGTGAGACTTGTATATCTAGGTTTAAATTAGTGATTCCACTTGCCGTTCCAAATAGCCCACCTTCGTATGTAACATACCCCCCATGCATGTATTGATAGCTTTGGTATTCGTCAGAGAAACAGTAACCAGGACCTGCAGCTAAATCTCCATAACCATAATGGTAAAGGGACATCTCAAATCCTTCTTTTCCTATGCCCCTTGGTTTACAACCTTTCGCAGCGAAGACCGTTGGCATGTTCCACAAAGCTGCTAAGAATAATGTCGAAATCAATTTAACATTAAACATATTGTCTAAGATATTTCTGTAAGATAGATCTATCCTTTCAATTATTTAACTGATATTGGTCGACATAAGAGCTATTGCACAGTGAGAAAATAAAGGAACAAAAATGATATTGATTATAACATGTTTCAATTATCACAGTTTTTTTCTTTATTTTTATATTCATGTTTTCAATCAGCATTTTCTCTATATTTAGACATCTATGAAACTAATAGAATATAATAGTAAGATTGTATTGTTTCTGGAATATATTTAAAACTGCTGTCTGGTAAAATACAGGAAATGTTACGAATTAGAATGATATAATAGAAACAGATTTGAACAAAATTTTCAAGATCGCAGATGTAAATTCCGGTTTTCAAAAAATATATTTTAATAAAGCAAAATTGGTATAGGGCCTCTTGAGTACGATGGACGTTATATCGGTATTTGAATCATCTAATAGTATCTTTTAGTAAACGTATTAAGAGAGATTGCGCTTAGTAATCTCATTGTTTAGTGCTGCGAAATGTCATCTATTGTTTTGTTGATATTTACAACTCGACATCGCATTATTTCTTTCATCTGCATCATTGTAGTGATATATTATTTGGGGCTGGAATGATTTAGAAAGTATCCTGGACTATCGATATCTATCTTGCGAGTGGTACGTTGATCTATAAAGAAAATATAATTCTTGGGGAACTTATTGGATCGAGAAATTTTACGAATTCGAAGATAATGCAGATCGATATATGTTATGACTGTAGATGTACAGATATACTGGAGAAGAATACGAATGCCCAAATTGAAAACTATTACATCCAATGACGCAAGCAGATTTTGGCAAGTAAATCAAAACTAAGTAAGACGACATATTTGGGGGACCTGCTAATGTTTCTGTTCGTCTTTTCAGTAGATCAAATATTGTTAAAAGGTATTTTAATGTCGCAACAGTATGTTCTGCGCTATTCTAATATATCTGTATATTGCTATTGTTTTTGAACTCTAGTAAGCAGGCTAGCTGGAAGAAAAAAAGATGTGTCAGCATTAATCTCGAAGCTGGTGAGATAATGTTTCTCTGAATTTTTTGCTGTACCACCTACTGTTCGCGTTGGTGAAATCCTTGCGATCAAGATATTCTTTGTAGTGTTGTAATAGTACTGTGTACATGTGTGCATATTAATAGGTAGTATATCTTATACTGTTGTCTTCTGTTGTAGTTTATCCTCCTCTAGCGGTTTTAAGGAACCATAACTCGAGAACATTGATTTATAAACGCCGAAACATCAAATCCTAGTCGTCAGCTTGGTATGGTATTTGAAATTATACAACGTTGTGAGATCAACTATTTTTGAAATGTGTGCTTACATTTTCGAAGTCTGTGACAGTGGGAATACATATATTCGGTAGGTTAGTTTTTTGTTCATACGACATTTAGTCGGTACTCCCTATTGTTTATATCAAAGCTGGTAAGATCATATTGATGTATCTGAAAGTATTGTTATTTAAATCCGGTTGCCAATATACACTTTTCTTATTTCTTTTTTTTTTTTATTTTTGTTTGTAGTTGTTCAATTACCATCAACAGGTTCAATCTGAGTTTTCGAGCAACTTTCAAAAGTTACACAAGTTGTACAGGAAAAAGTTCTGCGCATTCTATTCGAAAGCGAAAATGTCGGTCTATACCAGGTATGGCACTTTCTCAATTTGGACATTCTTCAAATATTATATCAATGTAGGAATTCGATGGATAACGAAAATAATAGTTATCGTAACTTATGTGACGCAAATATAGGTATGACTGAGCAAGATATCGGATATCTTAAAGGTATTTTTCAATTGATGATCTCCACAGACTATATTTACTGAGCTTAATATTCTAAGGATGTATAGTACAAGACAACCATAAGAGCATAACAAACGTAAAATATACTACGCAATTAAATATAAATGGATAGGCTTGTATGACGACATTCGAATATGTGGTTCATGAATGTGAATAATAAATTATATCTCCCTAAACCTCAAGTATATAAAGACAGAGGTTTGTAATATAAAACTTGTAAATAAAATAATTCCTTCGGAAAGAGAGTACGAAGAAATTATTGTATATTAATTGTATAATAAATTAAGAATAATGAATCAAAATATCAAAATATCTATGAACCAAATGCTCAACCTGTTAGAAACGAGGATTTCTATGGATATTGAACTATATTATCTATCTGATACCGGTTATATCATCTAGCTAAGCTTAACAAAAATAAAATTGACCGAGAACCACATAACACTTACAAATATATGTACGGATGGATATTTGTTTCCCAGAATCCAAAAATACAAATTTCTGAATGTGTAAATCTGACAGTTTATAAAATATAGATCAGTTTCCTTAAATTTGATCCAAATTTGTATATGTTCAATATCATACTATCGGAATCATTATCCGCTATATTTTTTGTTAAACAATGATTAAAGATGTAGTATATCATTTTCAAGCACATACTGTTATAAAGGCAGGTCTGAGTGCTGTATTTTGTGGCTATTAGGAATCTGACTGTCAAGAAATTCTTTCCATAGTTTTATTTTGCATGGTTAACAAAGTTCATAACGGTAATGATATATTTAACTAAAATTTGCTGTATATAGTTATGCTAAATGTATATAATACTCAGGTATAAATTCTATAAAAAGTATGCTAGAAATGGTCAGAAAAAAGGTGTAAAACTTACATCTGAAACAGAATGAACAGAAAACGATAAAAGTTAAAGTAACCTGATAGAAATGTTCACATTGATAGACCTTTTAATCAGATAAAATATGCAAGATGGACAAAGATTACCATTATAATTGAAAATATCCATTTTTCGCTGTTGGCAGAGCCATCATACAAGATTTCGACAGATGTACTTGTGGAAAGACTTGCAGATACATGATGGATAGATGAGAGGTCACTGCTGTGAGTTGATTTACCAAATACAGAACTCAATTCACGTGCTTCAGTGGAAGTTGTTTTGGGAGTGGTAAAGGTCTTAAAGGGGTCTCGAAAATCAATAAAGTTCGATGAATTAGTTTCAATTACATTCATTGCAGTTGAGTAGAAAATATGCTTGGAATATAAGCTAACTAACCCACTTTCAGAAATCTCCTTTCCAGAATTGGAATTGAAGGTCTTGGAACCAAAATCACTTTTGGTTACCCTTGTATAGTTTGTTGAAACTTGAATCGTTGGTTTCGAGCTGCTCCTCATTTCAGATGACCCAGTGGTGTGTTCTTCTCTGGAAATGGTAGTTCTATTTATAACTGTTATTGATGAACTTGAAGAAATAGATATGATATTGGAAGAATGCTTGATGCCTGTAGTTGATACACTCTGAAGCAATCCGGAATTTGAACTAACCTTACTTGTTTTCATTCCAGATGTTGTTGCACTTGTTGTTGTTTGATTGGTGTATCTTGAGCCTGTTGTAGTTGAATGGGAGTCAGACGTAGGTCTTCTCGAAACTGAATTACTAGACACATCTTTTTCATTCGTTGGTATAGTGGAGGGTATTGTAATAACTTTTGAGGTAGTTGAAATTTGGCTACTGGTAACATCTGATATTTTTGTTGAAGAATAATCAGTACTGGTAAGTTGACTATCAGAAGAAGGTATAATTTCAGAAAATATAGATGAACTTAATGGATTTGAGCTAACTTCGGAGGTTATGTCAGATGATAACTGTGAACTGTAAATTGTGTTGGAGGATTTAAAAGTGCTCAATGATGAACTTAATAGATTGGAACTAACATCTGAGCTCATACTAGATGATGTTTGAGAAGTAGTAATAGATGACCCGATTGTACTTAGTGATGAACTTGGTAAAGTTGAGCTAATTTCAGAGCTAATACTGGATGATGTCTGTAAACTGGAAATTGTGTTAAAGGACTCAAAGGTGCTTGATGATGACCTTGACGGATTTGAACTAACTCCAGAGCTCATGCGCGATGATACTTCTGAACTGTAAATTGTGTTGGAGGACTCAATTGTACTGACGGATGATGGCGTAAATGATGAACTCTCTATACTGCTTGACTCGATACCACTGGAAATAGTAGAAGAGCTAACAACAGTACTTGTGGGGGGTTGGAGTTTCGATATAGTATATTGTCTCAATTGTTCCATAACCATCTGATCCGATGGATGTAAAAACGGTTGTAGAGTAGGTTGTTGTGTATGTACCAGTCCATACAGTTGTTGAATAATGAACTTCATTTGCACAACCTCCAGGGCTATCAGGAAACTGGAAAATCTGATCAGAAAAGTCAGAATGTAGAATTCCAATTGGATCTGTATATTTTAGTGAGAGAACACCATAAAAATCTCTATTTGTATATAACAGACGGATTGGATAATAAATACCTTCATTTAGGGAAAATGTGACATTACCAGAAAGATCGCCAGTATCTTTCCAAATAACAATTAAATCGAATGCATCGGGATCTGTAACTGATTGTTCCATACCGCAACAGTCGAAGGCATTACCAGCACCAAAACTTAAATAAGCGAGATCATCTGCTTCTAGTAAGAATGTATAATCGCCAGTCGTTTCTGCATAAAAGTAACCGGTCAGAAGCATTGTAAAATTGGAAATTGTGAATTCGTCTGGATAATTAAAGTTGTCCGGTAGTGTACCGTTCGTTATAGTACATAGCTCAGGTAATTTGAAATCTAGGGATAAATCGGTAATCTTTGAAGATGTACCAAATAAACCACCTGCATATGTGACATACCCTCCGTGCATATAATCGTAACTTTGATATTCACTAGAGAAACAGAAACCTGGGCCAGCAGAGGTATTGTAATAATCATAATGGTATAGGGACATATCAAAACCTTCAGTACCTTGTCCTCTTGGTTTACAACCTTGGGCTGCATTGGTAAACTTTAGCAATTGTGTGATTAGTATGGTCACCACGAAGATACTTCGAGTGTTCTGAAGGTTACTAATCATTTTCTTTTATGATGTGATATTTTGCAATGGTTATTTTGAAAATAAATTAAAGGTTATCTATCTTAATAGATGTTATTGCTTTCTATAATAATTTGAAAATAAATGCTTCAGTTAGTATTAATAGAGGTCTAAATTCAAAGATGAGAAGAAAAGATATTATATATTTAATATAACACCTTTTTTCAGCTAAGGAGCACATTAATATTCGAAGCAATATTAAATTCTCTTTTATATACTTAGGTTGGTTTAGCCGTTGTCTCGTTGGAAATACATTGATTGGTTATGTAAGTATTTGTTTGCAGAGATCACCTACGAATTTGTTTAGAATTCTATTTTCTGATTACGTAGTTTTCACATGGTTCTTTGAGGATCTTCTCAAGGGTGCTTCCTTATTTCTTAATCTTATTATCCTTATTTGCTACGCAAAATAGATGATCAGTAACGAAAGGTAACTGATTGAGGTACACTTGTCCTACGTAAGCATTACATAACTTAAGTGTATTACAAAAATTAACGTCTTCATAGTTGTTTTTTCTAATCCTGAATGAATACTATTAGAAAGCGAGGACGATCTAAACTTTTGGTCTTTATGCATTAATTGTTGTTTAAAACCGATGAAATGTCTTCGTTTGAAAGTATTACCTATGCAGTTGTCTTAATGCAAATCCATTTTTTATAAAATAATATGCCTTTCCTCTCTGATTATCCTTAGTTGAATTCCTTTTAGGAAAGAACCCAAGTAAGTCCAGCATAATTAGATATCAGATATCGGGATTTGTGTGGCAATTTCTGTGTGTATCTAGAATAGCAAAATATTTCCAAAGAATATCGCCTAGAATCAAAAAATTAAGAGGCGAGATATTGAATCTTAAGGCTGCGCTGCTTTGAACCATATATTTCTAACATTTTTATTGTATAAAACGATCTACAAAAGTTGAGGACAAAACGGGCAATATGTAACCCAATTGGGAAATAAATGCATAGCTAAAATAGGCACCAGATGAAACTCAGCAGCTAGTTTGAGAATCCTGTATAAAATTCTAACTGATTATCCACGCGATATTATTTGCAGGATATTTCGATTTAGGGGAAAGAATCTTCGAAGGACTGTGAAGATCGTCATAACATATCGTAATCCCTATTCTCATTCCTACTTCTGAACAATCTGCAGATTGTCTTTTTCTTTTTAATCTCAATTGAAATGAATAGTTGGGATGGTATCTTTCCTGCAGATCTTTGAACGCTTGGATCCACCATATATCTACTCCCTAAGACCTAATTAGATAATAAAAGGATAATTCAAATGTACCTGATTTCTTAACCCTGCGGTGTTTGTTGTTATGTTACCGATAGGAAGGATTGTTAGTTTGGAAGGAAAATATAAACAGCATGACATTAAGTGATCATCAGTGATATGTTTCCAATATGATGTGAAACTTTCACTGATTATACTCCATCAGAATCGTATAAGATGTACGTCCTCAATCTTCATTTGAAAAAAATGAGACGAGTTTATAGAACTAGTTTTATCAGTCACTGATCTTAATAAGACATGTCATATTATTTACTAAATCCTACAAAAGAGAAGTGGGTTTTTGGTAGCTATCTCAAACTGCAACTTAACAGTTTTAATTCTTGATTCGCAAATATTTTGGAAGATCTGAAATAGAAAATAAAAAAAAAGAAAAGAAAAAGAAACAAGCAAATTAAGATCGTTTTCGATTTAGGCGTTCCTTCAAGGTTTTCATGTGATTTATAAAAAATATTTGGGATCTCACTTTTTTAGCGATGAGCTCTCAATGAAAAGAAAAGTGCAAGGAAAGATGAGTATACTTGAAAATTTTTGCCTGGATAGACAACATGGTTATGTAAAACTAAAATTTTTTCAAAGAATGTCTATAAGGTAGTAGATACACAAAAGTCGTAAGCCTCAAATTTTGGTATACAAATTATATGTAATGACCACAATAAATGCGTACAACTGTTTATGTCACATTGGCCAAATAAAATGTTCCTAGAAGAATTTCAGAACATTGCGATTTTCACAATTTCTTGATTATCTTGCATGGATATTTATGTAGTGTATACATATATTATGGTGGGCCAACATTACAGTCTGTAGGAAAGTTATAGACATATAATTCTCCTGTGAAATCTTTAAACTAGAATATAAATATTTGAATTATGTTCTTAGAGATTACATCAACAAAATCTGTGTTGTTTATCTAGATGAGATCTTAATCTATTCGAAAAATGAAAAGGAACATTCAGAACGTGTATCTACAATTATTAATGTTCTCAGAAAACACCAACTGTACGCTAAAAAAAGCAAATGCGAATTTTACTTACCGAAAATCCAATTCCTCGGACACGAATTAAGTGCAAAAGGCAATCAATACCCCAGACAAAGAGAAAATTTTAGCAATCGAGGATTGGTCAACGCCTCAAACATACAAAGACGCTCAAAGCTTTATAGGTTTAGCTGGTTATTACAGAAGGTTTATAAAAAAATTTTCGTACATTGCAAAAGCGTTACACCAATTTTCTGCACAGAAAATAAAATGGACAGATGAATGTAAAGAATCACTAGATAAATTGAAACTACAACTCCTTACTGCACCAATTATTATTCCTTTTGATCGTACAAAGCAAATTGTACTTATGACAGATGCCTCAAGTACAGCAATAGGAGCAGTTTTAGAATTATACGGGAAAGCAACACGTAAATCTGAACTTGTAGGAGTGGTAGCGTATCTCAGTCACCTACTTCGAGATAACGAATTGAACTAGCCTATTCGAGACAAAGAACTTTATGCAGTAATCTTTGCTGTTAAGAAATGGCGTCACTACTTAGCAGGTACACATATTATTATCAAGAAAGATCACCATTCCCTGCAATATTTTAAGACCTCCGTATTAGATAGTAACGTACGCTTAGCAAGATGGAGAGATATCCTAGAAGAATTTGACTACGAAATACAATACATTAAAGGTTCAACTAACCATACAGATGCACTATCGAGACCTCCAATGCTGAACTCGTTAGTGACAAGCAAGGTGGAATTACCAGAGGAAGATTTGAGAGAATTGGAGACTGCCTACAGTACAGACCCATTCTTTTCAAAAATAATCAAACATCTTAAGGACCCAGCTATCGAACCACCAATTGAAGTTAGGACTCCATTACAGAATCACAAACTTGAAGGTAACTTACTTTATTACACTAAGGAAGAAAATATGCCAAAACGTCTCTTCATTCCGCAAGGCACACAACGTCAAACTGTTTTACAGTTACACCATGATGCCGCTGCTGCTAGCCATCCAAGACAACATCGTACACTTCAAGCATTGCTAGAAAATTACTACTGGCCAGGTATGGAAAATGATATTAAACGTTATGTTAGTACTTGTCGTGCTTGTCAACAAAATAAACATCCGGTATTACTGTCGCCAGGCACATTTCATCCTTTACCTAGTGGTACTCCTCGATGGTCACACATTAATATCGACTTTTTAGGTGGCTTAGTTCCATCTCAAGGTTATGATTGTATTATGATAGTCATTGATAGAACCACCAAAATGGCACATTTCATACCAGTAACTAAGGGTGCAGACAGCGAAACGGTAATTGACTTATTCATTGACTCAGTACTCAAATTACATGGTTTCCCAGTCGAAATACTGTCAGACCAAGACAAACTGTTCACAAGTAAACTATGGCAACGTAGCATGCAACGTTTTAAGATCGCAACAAAATTTACATCTACCTATAACCCAAGTACAGATGGGCAAGTCGAACGAATGAACAGAACAATCATGGAAATGCTAAGACACTATCTAACTAACAATCCATCGGCGTGGGTAATGTTGCACCCAGTCGTGGAATTTGCTTATAACAATACATACCAAGTATCTATTCAGACAACACCATTATTTGCTAATTATGGATATCATCATCGACTTCCAGGCTTCTACCACTTGATCACAAGTGGAGGACAATCGGAAAATGAAGCCAGAGGCACTGAATTAGGGGATCTAGACGACAGAATTATACAACAGCACAATATATTTTTAATCATCCAGAAAAGGATCGCAGCTGCTCAACAGAAACAAGCTTTACAATATAACAAGAAACACAGACATGCGGAATTCGAAGTTGGTGACTGAGATACGCTACAACTCCTACAAGTTCAGATTTACGTGTTGCTTTCCCGTATAATTCTAAAACTGCCCCTATTGCTGTACTTGAGGCATCTGTCGTAAGTACAATTTGCTTTGTACGATCAAAAGGTTATCCGCCCTTTTGAAATATTATTCTTTTTTTCTGGTAAGATATCTTCTTATATCTATAATAACTAATTAAACCAAGGAGATAGAGAAGTTTAGAATTCCTGTAAAGTTTACTTTTAAGTACTTTAAGACACATATTATGTTAAGAGAAATAGTAGCTTTATAATTTCTACTTGAATCGCTTCTAATTATTAAAACTATCATAGTTAGTATTTTTTCAGAGAGCTAATTCAAGGAACAAAAATTATGAATTGAGTAGCAAATATATCTAATTAAACAACAAGGAATTGTTATTGAATCAAGTCCTTTTCTATAGCATTTATTTTTAATCTGATCCATCGATTTCGTAAAGTCTGAGTATGTCTTAAAAGGGCAACACAGAAATATTTTACCCCCTTCGACTAATTTATCAAAAATTAGTAATATGATCGTTATACATACCTTATAAGATATGGATTCATTTTTTTATTCATTTTGGAGCATACTATGTGTATCTATTTAATAGATCCATGCAAAATAATATGATGTAGCATGTTTAGATAATGCATGAGAAATATCCCAGCTTCATTTTTAATCAAAATAATTAAAGGTGCTACGTTGTATTGTGAAGGGGCTCCATATGGTATATTATAGGATTCCTAAATAATGGCTAGAATTTCTTGATAATAGAGGGTGTATATATGGATATGTCACTCCTTATAGTAGATGTAGATCCTTCATGATTATCCTAGAAGAAAATGGTACTAATTTATCGTTGATGGTTCAAATCCAAAAAATTGGAATATTATGTGTTAATGCATTGACGGTATTCTTTCAAAGAATTTTTGGGTAAGGTCAATAATACTGTTCCAAAATGTTAGGACCCCGAACGGATATTCTCGACTTTATGTCTTCTAAAATTAGAATAATAGATCTTCTCCAGAACACAATGATTGTCCCTTGCGCAAGGTTCTGAGATTATTTATCCCAGTATTATGTAACCTCCACAATTGAGGCCAACTTCTGGCATATGTCACAATACAAATTCCTAAGAAGAAAGAGATTTTTCACCCTTTTATGCAATAAAACTGGTAGAAATGGAAATGAACCCCACACAACCAGTTCGGCCGAATTTAACCTGTAGATATTATCCCAGTCTTATCTGTATATATGGATGACTAGTAATATGGGGAACATATATTATATTGGTACAATCCAAGTTTGGTTACCGAATAATTCGGCCGACCAGAGAACATAATTGAATTATTAAGAAACCATTGAACAATCCTTCTCACCCAACGTATGCAACAGCAATTTTTTCACTGCGAGCCGAATCCGAATGTCAGAAACCCGAACCCGAACCCGAACCCGAACTGCAGACATGAATTTTTTCACCAGCAAATTTTTGAGAAATATTTCATTTTGCTCTACGGAACGTTCTCTGCATTCTCTCCAAAACACTCTTTGTCGTGATAATGAAATATTCCCCCTTGTTTTATTCGAATTTCAAGAGCACACGTCCAACAAAGAAAAGTCATAGACAAAAACAATAAGAGCTAACATCAAACATTTAGTAATTGGAAAATCAATGTGATGTAGTGGGTCAAATGTAGGGAGAAATATAAGGAGAAGTTCGTGATCGCATCTTCTATATTTTGCCAAAACATGTTAACTTGCTGGGGTAGGACTCAAACAGGGCACGATGTTGGTGGAATTACTTTAACATCACGAAAATTTATTCTGCACGTAAAAGGATAGGAAACCTGTGCGCCCTGTAACTTTTTTTTCATTCTTGAACAATACGTAATCCATTATAAAAAAATGAGAAATTAAATAAATTAGGAAAATGAATTTGTATATAAATAATAGACTTTCTTGATGTATATTCCTATTTTCGCTTTTCATCTATTGAAATTAAATTTATTTAACAAGTAATAACAATAATATTAAACAATTATTCTTTGTGGATATCAATAATACAATTAACAAATAACTCACCAAGAAATCTTAAAAATTATCATGTCTGCCCTAGTTACATTAAATAACGGTTTGAAAATGCCACTAGTTGGTTTAGGTTGTTGGAAGATTCCAAATGAAGTCTGTGCTGATCAAATTTACAACGCTATTAAATTAGGTTACAGATTATTCGATGGTGCAACCGATTACGGCAATGAAGTTGAATTCGGTCAAGGTATTAAGAGAGCAATTGATGAAAATATTGTGAAAAGATCAGATTTATTCATTGTTTCTAAATTGTGGAATTCTTTCCATCATCCAGATCATGTCAAATTGAATGTTATGAAAAATCTAAAGGATTTAGGTTTGGATTACATCGATTTATACTATATTCATTTCCCAATTGCTTTCAAATTTGTTCCAATTGAAGAAAAATATCCACCTGGTTTCTACTCTGGTGTTCAAGAACAAGCAGATGGCGTCATCGGTACTGAAAGAGTTGGTCTAGCTGACACATACCATGCTATGGAATCCCTAGTAGATGAAGGTTTAATCAAATCCATTGGTATCTCTAATTATAATGGTGGTTTGGTCTACGATGTTTTGAATTACTGTAGAATTAAGCCTGTAGCTCTTCAAGTTGAACATCACCCATACTTAACTCAATCAAATTTAGTTGAATTCTGTAAGAAGAACCATATTCAAGTTGTTGCTTATTCCTCTTTTGGTCCTCAATCATACGTTGAATTAAACTCCGAAGTTGCAATTGATACAGTTCCATTATTCGAACATCCAATAATTAAGAAAATTGCTGAATCACATGGTTCAGGTATTACTACATCTCAAGTTTTATTGAGATGGGCTACCCAACAAGGCGTTGCGATTATTCCAAAATCATCTAAGAAGGAAAGATTATTAGCTAATTTAAAGATTGACCAGGCATTAACCTTAACTGAGGAAGAATTGAAAGAAATTAATAACTTAAACAAAAATTTGAGATTCAACAACCCATGGGATTGGATGAATATGAAGTTCCCAATCTTTGCTTAAATTAGATTGAGAACAATGTTTTAATTTAAATATATAATATATTTAATTGATGTTTATTGGTAATAGTATTACATAATCTCTTATATGCTTATAGTTGTTAATGCAAAATAAATCATATATATATATCTTTTGTATATTCCTTAATTTTCGGAATATTTCTTCACTGCATCAGATATTTCTTTGATATCCTTTGGTGATGTTCTGCAACAACCACCTATAACTCTAGCACCTGCGTCGATATATCTTTTCACAACAGCATCCCAAGTGAAAGTAGGATGACTATTTGGTAACCAAATCTTTTTCACTGTATCGTATACTTCACCACTGTTTGGATAGGCAATCAGTGGCATTTGTGGTAATTGTTTATGTATCGATTCCATGATATCCGCAGAATGGTTAAAACTAACACAATTGATACCTAACAATAATAGATTTGGATTTATCTTGTCTCCTAATGATTTTATTACTTCTGCTACGTCTTCCATAGAGGAACCATCTCTTAGAAGGCCGTTTTCGTGTACAGATAGACCAATATAGAAAGGCTTAGATAAGATTGTTTGATCCCATGATAATATAGCTTTCAATTCGTGAATATTTGGGATAGTTTCGAATGCAATTAAATCAAGATTATCATTTTGGAAGAAATTATCTAATTGAGGTTTGAAGTAATTATAATAATCTATCTTTTCTGGATTTGAACCATAATCACCGTTAAATTCGGCACAAATATGAGCACCCCATGGACCGATACAACCAATTAAAAATTTATCGTCACCTACACAATCTCTTGAAAACTGAACAATATGATTTAATAACGTATCATATTCCTGAATAGTTTTAATTGGAGTATTTTCAGAAACGGATTTAAAACTTGTCTGATATGTAGTAGTCATTAAAATTTCTGCACCTGCGGCCAGGAAATCATTAAACATCTCCTTAACGATTAACCTATCCTTAGAAGATTTATCGGACCAGAAAGAATCGCTAATGAATGGAATTGTTGACCAAACTGGATTTGCTACATCGATACCTCTATTTTCTAATTCTGTACCTTGACCACCATCTAATACAAGGACCTTATTAGGATTGGATTCCAGGTATTTTTTAATTGAAGGACGGGCCATTTTATTATGTCAGACTTATAATATTGTCACGGATTTGTGATTAAATATATAAAAATGTGAAATATTAGAAGGAGAGTAAACTTAGCAAATAATAATTCTTCTAATTGCTGATCTGTTCATATATAATAGTCAGTATTTGCTTGGTGACGCTCTATTACTCATACAGAGGGAAAATGACAAATAGCAACAATAACTGTAAAAAGAGGGTGAACTTAAAGGGGGGCAGAGGGAGCGGCAGTACGTGCTGATACAATAGAAACTGCAAGATGTTTGTCTTTGCTTCAACAATTATTGTGTATCACCAACTGTCTATTCTACGTATAACATGCAAGTGAAAAATTCAATCTCCTTCATTGGAACGTCCTCTGTGAAATCGAGGGAGATGAAAAAATTTCAATCCTGTTTATTTTTCGTGAAATGGATCTACGGTATATCTGTGCTTATGAAAGCTAACAATCTGTCGTCTTCTTTAAGTACGTACGTGCAATATCTGGATGTGAGAAAGAGCTACTATTGAGTAAACAAGCAGATAGGTTTTGGAGGTTTGTGCATTCATTTCACTGTGTCATCATTAATTACATTGCCTGAGGTCTTACAGAAAATAAGTTTTTGCCGTATGGACAATTCTATTCTAAGGATACAAGAGTTTGATGGCTAGAGAATTTGACACAGAAATCTGAACGTAGGAATAGGGTTTCTGCATTACAGACTGATTAGAATCGAAAGCCGTTCGAAGAATACAAAATATTTTGAAGATTCCTCCGTTGTGCTGTTTATTTTGACAATATAATAGGATAATAATGTTTCAAAAACCTAACTGGTGAAAATTAGAGTATCTTGACGTCAGTCTAAACATCGTTTAATATTCAACAAATGTGTAATATCCATCAACTTGCACTGAACTGATCTTAATGGTTGCAATGATATCACTTTGTTGCATTAGGTCGTCGTATTTTTTTCTCTTAGGGTTCGGTCGGTGGATTCATATTTGCGCGGGATTTCAGTGAAGGGACTCTTCGGCAATGAAAAATTAATATTTCAATGGGAGACACACAAGTTGCAGACATTTTTATATATGGTAACGAACCAGATGAGTAACATCTACATACCATTCTAACATAGCTGAAAGCGATAAGGGATATACTATTATTCCAAGGTATAACAAATAAAGTATCTCAGAGTTAAGATTCCTGTTATTTGGTCAGCATCATGTCTTCGTCAGAGAGATCCAGTAGTGTAGAAGGAGCAGCAGCTAGCATACCATCAACCGGTAATAAAAATAAAAATTCCTCGTCGAGAAATAATAACAGCAGAAATGGGAGTAAAAATAAAAAATCAAATAATGGTAATTCTAAAATAAGTAAGGATAAGAACAATAACGATTCAGGTTCTATAGAAACAGTCAATCAACGGAAGAATAGAAACAGAAGAAAAAATAACAATAGGACAGATGAGAATAAGCCACCAAGAAATCGTCGCAGTGAGAATTCTTCTGTAAGAGAATATGTCAAATCTGATAAAAATAAAGAAAACTCAGAGTTATCGATTCAAAGACAAACTCAAATTGATCAATGTTTACACTGCTTAGGCAAAGAAAACTTCAGAATGTTTAGAAATGGTAAGTATGTTACCACTTATTCTATAACCTTCAATAACAATAATAATCCAAATAATGCGTTGATGATAAACACTTTCCCAAAGAGATTGAATGTTAAATTTTCAATTAATGTACCACATGATTACCCAAGACAAAGTTTAAAGCTGTCGAGTAATAAAAGTAACAGTCAGGAAACTTCAGATAATGTATTGTTGAATAATTTAATCAATAATTTTAATTACAAAGCACGTCATATGGATAATGTTAAATTCCCAATTATGTCACAATTAAATTATTTGTCACAGGAGTTGAATATTCTGCTAAACTCTGATTTTAAAAATATTGATCAAGGTAGATCTGAATTTTATAAGCAATTTAATAACAAATCATTCGAACAAACTATTACCCCTTAATCAATGGCAAAATCATTCCTTTTAGTACCGATTATATATATGATTGCCTAAAGATTGGTCAACGATACAATAAATAACCTGAACTGTCGTAGACCTTCTTTACTGTCTGGACTTCATATGTTTGTTTGTTTTTTCTTTTTTGTTCCAGCCTCATCTGACTCGACACGAAAATATTGATCCGGAGGAAATTTGCAAATGTGTGTGTGTACGTTCCGTAAAAAGTAAGAAACTGTAAAAGTCCAATATATCAAAACATTTCATACATGTATATATAACTTTCATACAGTAGTTTATTTATATAGAATGTATACGACCAGTTTATAACAGTCAACTTCATTGCCTGAGTTATTTTCTGTTGTTTCCTTTACTTGGAGATTACGTTCAAATGGACCAACTCGAACCGACTAAAGAGCCTGTAGGCATCCAACGGTATCAGATCAGTGATGGGAACCATAATTATCAACAAAGTTTAGGAAGATCAAAATCTTTACAAGAAAGTAAGAACATTAATATGCAACCAAATGATGTAATTCAGAGAGGTCTTAGTTTAGCTGGAAAGGGTCTGAACTCACTAGGTAAAACAAGATATTCATTTAAAGCAACTAAGCAACTTAAGCACAATCAATCCCCAAATGAAATTACAAAAAATACTAGAGATATAAATTCAACCCGGAACGTATCTACAATCCCGGACAAAGAAACAGTGAACACATTGTTTGATGAAATGCTGGATAGTGGGAAATACTTCTGGGGTTCTGCACAAAATAACTTACAAAATGTGTCTGTAGAAAGGAAATGGCAATTGATCCAAAGGATACGACAAAGTGACAAAGAACGTCATAAAAATGATAACAATGACAATTCAAAGATCAGTACTCAAAGTGATCAATATTTTTTGGAAAATTTGAGACAGTCATTGCAAGATCCATCGAAGAGGCTAAAATCCCTTTATCAACTCGAAAAGAGATTGAGGCAAAAATCATTTCTGAGATGCTATGTCTCTGGTAATTATTACACAGACTTAGTGGATCTTATTCCAGACGTGACTTCAGATGTTGAGTACGCTTATTTATCAACATTTAAAACGTTAATGAATAACATGGAAGTAAGGATTCAAATACTGAATAATCCTATGATAATTACTTATTTTGTTGATTCTATGATTAATGATATTTCTCCAATAAGAGTAAAGCTCCAAACATGTCATCTACTTCTATTATTGACCTACCTTGATTCTGACAAAGGTTATGATACTATTTGGATTTCCTTGGAGAGGAAATTACAACTTTGGTTTAATGATGTTGCAGAAATTATAGAAAATCCTGAAGATGTTTTACAAAATATCTACAATAATAAATCCTTCATCCAGTTTCCTCATCCAGAACAAGTAATCGCGGAATATCTATCATCTTTCCTATTTTTAATTAATTCAATTATTGAGGCATATCCATCATTTAATAAAAAGGAATTTATTATTGAACAACTTAGAAACCTAGAAATACATAAATTACTATACAAAATGGAGAAATTTGAATCCACTACAATAAAGGAGCAAATTCAAAATTACAAGATTAAAGAAGAAGGTGTAAGAATGAGAATAAATAATGAAGCACCAATTTTTCCAACTTTATCATATGGTCCCATTTTACAATCATTGGTGGAAAAGACTCAAAATACACCTTTGGAACAACCATTTGGGGATTTGGTTAAATCGTTATCAGCCATGCTCGATACGCGGTCATACTCCGAATCGATTAAATTATACAAAGCATTGAGTTCAATGTTGGAATACCTGTTAGAAAAATATCAAACTGATGTTGATGACGATTTATCGCCAGATTCTTTATTACATGAGTCGTTAGAAAGATTGATCGATGGACTTCAGTCTGATGATATAGCAAGAAGAGCAATGATCGATTTGAAAGATGCACAAGATCAGATATCCACGTTAACTTCTGATTTAAAGAAAGTTAGAGGGGAGAAAAGGCTTGATGACAACGAATTATTAACAAAATTAAACTATAACTACGAATTATTAACTTCAAAGCAAGGTGAATTAAAGACCCTCGAACTAAAGAATAAAACATTAGAGGAGTTGTTAAAGGATATAAGATTTAGACAAGAGAGAGCAGAAGCCTATGGCCGTCACAAATACACTTTAAAATCAAGACCTATGTCTGTTTTTGAGAATTTAAGGACAAATTCTGACAATCAGCATGAGGAAAAGAGAACTGTTAATAGATCAAATTCTCATCTCATCCGCGAAAGCAAAAGGATGATGTCACTGTCTTCACTTTTGGGGGATACAAGTGATACCAATTTACCAAGGGTGACATATAGTGCTGATAAATTTGGAGTAGCTGATAAGAACTTAAAATCTACTACTAATAATGATATTGCCAGCACTCTAAGGGCAAGTAATGCCGGTATTGGGTCTAATTTGTTTATGACAAATGAGGAATTTATTAATAATAAGTTGTCAATGTCTGTAATGCCAGACTCAGGGTCAGGATCAGGGAACTTTTATCTGGCTACCGGACCTGGAGGCGATATATCGGAAGAAAGTGGGAGCTCAATGAACGTCCGTACTGGATTACGAGACGATATAAACTTTCCTGCGGGTCCTGGATTCTCCGGGAATAATTCCGTGTTTCAACGTACAGGTACTGCTGAAGAAGTCCGCAATCTGGGAGCTTTTAAAATGAGAAGTATAGACAGCATGGAGTCTACAGATTCCTTTGATGATCCCTCCTTTGGAGGATCTACCGGACCCTACTTAACATTGAGGAATCATCAATCAGTGATATCTGGTACATCAGAATCTCCACAATTTGGTGCAACAGTTCCAGGTGGTAACAATTGTAGTGGAAGTTCTATATGTCTTAACCATGGTTCTATTGAAATATTTGGAAATGAATCAACCTATGGCAATACTTCAAGCCAAAGAAATACAGCTACGAAGTTTGATAAACCAAACTCTGAATCTGTGAGTGGAATGACATTCCTTGGTTCGCATGATACAATAGGGATCGACTCATCGGTTGTTGTTGTACCTCCTCCTCCTCCTCCTCCTCCTCCGCCATTGCCACCTCAACTTATGGGGAATTCTAAAGAAAAAGAAGATGATAAACCATCTGATGAAGAAAGTAATGAATTATCAGGACCACCACCTCCGCCACCTCCGCCTCCACTGCCTAAGAGTTTCACAAAGAAAGATAGTATTGAAAAACATGCTGAAATTAAATTGAAACAAATTCACTGGGATAAAGTAGATAATGTTGAAAATACTATTTGGGCGGATCAGTGTTCATTGGAACATGTGTTTGATAAGTTAAAAGATAGTGGTATATTAGAGGATGTCGGTAACATGTTCAAAGTTAAAGAGATTCAACATAAAAGTAAGAAGGAGAAGAATGGTGAAGGTAAGCCTAAAAAATTAAGTTTCTTACCAAGAGATCTTGCGCAACAATTTGGTATCAATCTGCATATATTTTCTAATATCAGTGTAGACGAGCTAGTAAGAAAAGTGCTTTCATGTGATTCAACAATCATTAAGAATATTCCAGTTCTAGAGTTTTTCAATAAGGAAGATTTAATTAATCTTCCACAGAGTATACTAAAGAAATTTGAACCTTTTGGTTCAGATTATATTAAAGGGACTACCCCAACTAAACCACCTATGATGCTCGAGAGGTCAGATGAAATATTTTTGGAACTTTGTTATAATTTAAGAAGTTACTGGGGTATTAGATCCCAGGCACTATTACTTGCTGTGACATATGAAAAAGATTACTACGACTTAGTTTATAAATTACAGAAAATGGATGATGCCATTAGCACATTAAAAAATTCGGTAAAATTGAAAGATGTTCTATACATTATTTATACAATTGGGAATTATATGAACAAAAAGGATGTTTCTGGTATAAAATTGAGTTCTCTGACAAAATTGGTATTTGTAAAATCAAGTAGTGATAATAACCTTTCTTTCCTTCATTTTATTGAAAAAAATATTAGATTCAATTATCCGGACATTTACTCATTTTTAGATGATTTAAGACACATCGATGATATAAGTAATATTAGTCTAGAATCCCTCGATGCGGAATGTTCCCAATTCGAGAGAAAAATTGATCACGTTGTACATGAGGTTAAAGAAGGTAAACTTTCAAATCCAAAACTATTGCATCCCGATGACCAAATTGTTTCAAAGATTAAATACAAAATTAGTAAAGCAAAAACTAAGAGTAACCTTCTTAGTGCCCAGTTTAAGCTAACAGATAATGATATTGATAGGATATTGGTATTGTATGGTGAAAATCCGAAGGATATAGAGTGTAAAAGGACTTTTTTCAAAAATATTATGGATTTTGTAGCAATCTTCAAGAAATGTGCTAGAGAAAATATTGAACGAGAAGAAATGGATCGTGTCTATGAAGAGAGGAAGAGGCTAATGGAAAAGAAGATTAACCTAAGAAAGGAAGATAGTAATGATACTAATGAAGAGGCTGTTGAAGATGATGCCGTTGATACATTACTTTCTAAATTGAGAGGGGTTGATTCAAAACCCACGAAAATGAAATCCAGAAGAAGAAGTTCGAAACCATTATCCAATGTCGATCCAAAAACTGGTAATGAAGATGAATTGTTGGAAAGAACGCATGCTCTAATGAGTGATCTTCAAAATATATAAGGTGTTCATACTTAAACGTATATCTAGTTGTAAATTTACAGGTTTGTCGTTTGATCATTTGTTATATATAAATTTGTTATTGATTTTCGAGGTATTAAAAAATATTTGCGACGTGAAAACGGAAATTCCGTCACTAAATAGTGACATAACGTCCTAGTAAAAATAATAGTTAAATTAAATAGTTTGTAAGCGATTTTAATAAGTATAATATTAAATATCATGAATCTACTTCTCTGTTCCAATTCTTCCATTCTTTTGGTAAAATATTAAAATCTTTTTTGCATGCCATAGAAAATTTTTGAAAACAGAAATATGGTAGACCTTGTTGTTGCTGTTTCCTGTCTCGTTGGAATACCATTTGTAATTGGATTACTTGTTGCACTTTTCTGCTGGTCAAGATTAAATAAACGACTACAAAAAGAAATGATGGATACTAGAGAACTAGAGGAGGAACTACAGAAAGAAGATGTTTACTTCCAGTATGACGATATTAGCACTTGGAGAGTAGGCACAGAAATCCCAGTAACAGTCGCGCAGTTTGATATTGAAACTCAACAGCCCAATGTTGATCTTAAACAGGTGTCCAAAGCTTATATGCCAGCTTATAAGAGAAGGTTTGGAATACGACTTTATGAGTTGCAACAACTTCACAGTTCCAAGAATAGTACAAATGTATCAAGCAGTCAAGATATATCAACTTTCTTTACGTGTTCTGAGAAAAGGGGAAGCATATACGAGCAAATACTCCCAGTATTAGAAACACCAGAACCAATTGTAAAACTCTTACAAGATACTAGGTCACCAGAAGATGATATTCGGATTGGCAACAGTAATTGCGATAAAGAAAGTATTCTTTTCGATAGATTATTGGCAAAGCAAGATTTTGGGTCATTTTATCCATCTCACTAGAAAATAAATAAGACACGTTTTGATGTTCAATTGTAATCTATTTATTTGAGCAGCTATTACTCTTCCTGTTCGAGTCTACTGCAAAACTAATAATTTTAAACAAAACATAAATGTTCTGTAATATTTTCTTTTTTTGCAATAAATATTTGTATGCTGTGATCCTCATAATAATGTAATATTTACAAAGTTAAATTATATATAGAATAAAGCTAAAAGTGTATGTAGTCATATATAAATTCGACATATGAACAGTAGTTTTCTTTTTTTTTTAATTCGTTTATACTTTTTTAAATTTCATTGAACGATTATTATAAATCGGTATGAATTGCGCTCAGCGCCCTGCTAGTTACGATTCAAAGTCTTTGAAGGACTTTCATTTAACAGATCAAACTTCTTATCATTGACAGTTAAACTCCATTCATGAATTAAGAATTCTTCATGACGATTCTCTCTATCAGCTACCAACCTAATCATACCTGATTGATTTTTATCGCCCTTAATGTAAAAAGTAATATTAATTATACCAGCGACAGGGTTCAATTTACCGTAAACCCATGGAATAATACCATCGAATTCAATATTTTCACCTAACCATTCTTTAGTGATCTTTGATTTACGTAATTGATATAGAGTATCCGAAATAATTGGATTCTCTGTCTTTTCATAATTGAAAATAATGGCCAGTGCAGAACTTATTGCTACAACAAAGACAGCAAAACCTGCCCATTGTTTCTTTTTATCAGCTCTTGGATCAGGTAATTCTCTGTCGATTCTCATTGGTTTCTCTCTTGTCATCAATGGTTTAACTTCCTCTGAAGCAGTGGTATTTGTACTGGAATTTAGTCTCATTGTAGTAGACATCAAAGTACGATGACATGCCGACGATATGACGAACCTGGACGACGATTTCAACGAGTTTATACCAATTGTTCTTAACATTTTTTATATTAGATGAGGCTGTTTTATTTATGTTATTTTTCAGCAATAGGACAAAACAAAAAGAGAGGTAATGCAACTAGGTTAATTTTTAGTCTTGCAGTTTTATAACTTTTTAATATTTCAACGGGTTAATATACACTTATATGATGATTTAAATGTAGTTCTTGATTTATTTGCAACTTCACCTTCTCTGTATTAGTTCTTCCCTTTAAAAGGAGTTAATGTTTAGAAGTATCCCCTTCCCATAATTTATTTTCCAGTTCACGCAATCCTCACTAATTTTTTCTTCTGCTTCCTACAATAATAGCGCAGTGCGCAGACCGTAGTCGGAGGTTTGATCATTGATAACTGTATCCATGAATAAACAACAACACTGGTGACTTTAAATAGAAGAATAGCAGATTTTGGACTGGGGTAAGACTGTTCTTTCTCATGTATTCCAGCAAAATAACGTAACTGCGAACCTACTGCTTTTTGAACCAAGATCCTATGACATTCGTATGTATAAGGAAATTAAGTGAAATCTTTTTGATATTCTCCTATGATGAAACATCCAAATAACTAACAATGACTAATATCAACTGAGTAAGACATCTTTGCATATCAATTATGAATATGCGACTATAGTGCTAAGCCACCAGTTTACTCAAATGACATATACTAGTTCCTTCAGCTCGGAAAGGCTTTACATATATCTATCGACCTAGCATTAGTATCCACATGCTTGGCAGGAATTAAAAGAAATACTGGATTAACTTTGAAATTAGAAAATATTGAAAATGAACAAGCAAGAATATATACAACGAGATATCTTAACATAGGTGAATCTCTTTATGATAATGCAGTTGCGACATGTGGCTCATCAAAATATTTTATACGCAAGTAACAAGAGAACACATAAGCCATACTTGCCATGCAATTGTATAATCTGCAAACCGAGACTTTCAAGAATGGTTATTGGAAATGTTGATTATTAAAAGTTATTACTTCACTGTATATAGATTATGCTTATATAAACCAAACAAAATAAAATGTTACTAATATTCTGTTTTAATTCAATAACCTATACTTTATAATCGAAGAGATGATAAACCGTACACGTTACAGGATGTTAATTAGTGACCTATTTTAGCTGACTGATCGAAAGAATTTTTCTTCTTTATTCGATGTCTCGAAGCATTCTCTTGCATATTTCTCGACTGTTGACAAACAAGACACGGATTCCAGAAGACTCTCCTTTTCTCCTGTCTACAAGTGAAAATCATAACTTGGGACCTTAGATCATCTGCTGGCTCCTCACAACGGTAACTTCATCTTATTTATCGGTTTGGTTCTTATATGTATTTTTAACTCAAATACTCATCAAAGCCTCTCTTTTCACCTTCGTCTTCCTTCCTGCACCGAAGTCAGTGGCCCCGCCGATTAATTTGAATCAATAATTATCCAAAACGTTCCTGTTCGAATAAAATACACCTAGATAAAACACAGAAACATCCATTTTCATCAGATTGATCTAACTAATATATATACATAAGTCTACTTACATTGTATAGTTGGAATCTATCGTTTGAATTGGTAATTATAACATCCTAAGAGGAGAACCATTTTAAAAGTTATTTCCATTTATTTGTCCCCCTGTTCACACAATTGGTCGATAAAATTGCCATGGATGAAGAAAAAGTGGTATTATTCTCGCCGGAATATTCTCCAGAATTAGCCAAAAGAATCAAGACAATCTATAGAAATGATATTAAACATTATTACTCACAATTGAAGCTAGAAAAATTGATTGATTTATTGGAACATACTCAATATCTATTTGAACTTTATTTAAAATTTATCACTGATATGAATCATAATGATTCTCTGACTTCATATATTATCGGCTGTTTCTATATTTACTTAATTATACCTCGATCCATACAATTTCAAACTAAAAATAAGGATTTTGGCATATATACAGATATGAAGACCCTATATGAAGGTCAAATGAATATGACAAATGTTAGATTGATGGTAACCGATGAGATAGACAGAATCCTGGACAAGACAAGTCCGGAACCTGCAAATCTACTACAGATAATGGAAAGGAAAAGAGCTTATTCAGTTCCTGGTGAAACTATAACGGATTCCTTCAAGAATTTAAATTTAAATGAAGCTAATATTGATGACAATAATGATAATAAAAGTAATGACTATAAAACGAAGAAATTAGAGGAGATTATACCCTTTAAGAATAGTTTAACTCATAACGAAGACGCTAATGGGTCGAGTTATTCTAGTTCAATGACATCCTTAGAATTCGATGAAGAAGATGAACAGAATACAAATTCAACAAATCAAAAAAACCGTGCTGGAAATGGTCATAAAGTGGCAGATGAAATACCGGTAAATAGTGACAGTGAGTTATTTACAGATGAAGCCAATGCGGCTTCTCAATTATGGACGGCTCCTGAATTGGAACCTAATGATCAGTTGAAAATTGCACTTTATTCAGAACCGATCATGTTATTGTCGAATGTTCCAGATGAGGATGATTTTACAAATCCTATAGAATTTCCTTCATACACCTCTAATAATAAAATTACTTCAGATGCCTCAAAGGATTCTGCCCTGAATGATAAGAGAAATTTATTACTTCGTGCTAGAACTGAAAGTGTTGCCATGTCGATGTTTGACGAATCCAACAATAATAATAACAACGATAGAACCAAACAAGGAACCTTTTCCTCTCCGTATTCAAATTACGGTGATGGAAGCCCGTTGAATAGTAGCAGTGAATTAATCGCTGATAGAGGTTTGACACATAGAAAGAATTCCTATCACTCTGTCTATATGATGGAAAATGAAAATGGCGAACTGAAGAATGAGAATTATTATGATAGAACAGATGATTTTATCAGATCTATCGAAAGATTAGAGAAACAGAGTATAATAACCGCTCCCGAATTATTCACTATATTGACAAATCCAGATGATAGGAAAAAGCTTCTCCTAATTGATTTAAGACTGGAGAAAAGATACACATATAATAATATTATTGCTGAAAATTATATTCAATTGGATCCGTTATTACTATGGGATTCTGAGAAAGGCACTCCTATATACGATATTAAAATTCTAGAGGAATCTTTAAACAGCCCACTGTTTAATGATAGAAATTCCTTTGATTACATTGTTTACTATTCAGATATGAAGACATACATGAAATTGGATTTCGATTACCATTTTGTTTTGTTTTATTTATTGATAATATCAGTAAAATCGACGGATAAATTTAAACGTGCCCCAACTGCTTTATTAGGTGGGTTTGAAAAATGGAAGAAAATGATGCATAAATATACTAGGGAATATGATATTGATGTAAGACAATATGTCTATGGTCCCTATGATAGAGAGGGTAAAAAAATCAGCCAAACAGTCTCTTCGGATACATCAGTAAGTCAAAATTCAAATACCAAATTGCCATATCCAACGGAACCAATTTCAAATGATAAGTTCCCACAAGCACCGTCATTCAGACCTCCAGAGGTACCGTTCAGGATTCGTAAGAGACCCCCACCCCCACCTCCTGCAGTTAGACCAAAGACTCCACCTCCACCAATTTTAGGTCCACCTAGCATACCTCCAAGATTACCTGCAAAGATCAAATTACACGATAATTCAACCAAGAGCAACAGCAATAATAGAATGTCACGTATTCCTACACATGTTCCAGCTTTACCATCAACGATTCCTGAAAAGAGACCAGTTACGAAATTTGAGATCGGTGACAATAGCCGTGGTGAGTTGCTTAAGAGAAAAAGTTATTCTATTCCAACTATTGAGAAAAATGCGAATATATTTGTATCTTTATCGATTACAGGGTTAAGAAATTTGGGTAATACATGCTATATTAATAGTATGATTCAATGTCTTTTCTCAACACGAGTCTTTAGAGATTTATTTCTAAGTAATGAATATGAGAATTATTTGAACATGAGTGATAAACATATTTCAAATAATACAAGGAAACTTTCTCTTTCTAAATCTTTGAACATTTTATTTAAGAAAATGTATTTAAATGGTGGCTGTTCGGTGGTACCAATCGCATTTCTAAAGACATGTAGTATATTAAGACCTGATTTAAAGATCCCTGATGATCAACAAGATACACAAGAATTTCTAATGTTGATGTTAGATAGATTACATGATGAACTTTCTAAACAGGATGAAGTTGTGAATAAGAACCCTAAGTTATTATTATATGATACCGATCATTTGAAAGTTAATGAGAAAGAATATAAGAAATGGTTTGATAATAATATTATTGCTAATGGATTATCACCAATCGATGATTTTTTCCAGGGACAAATGGAGAGTTGTTTACAGTGTGAAAGATGTGGCTATAGTACATATAATTATTCATCTTTTTATGTGTTATCGTTAGCGATTCCAAAGAAACAGAAAAGTTTTACTAAATTAAATAAGAGTATTAATTTAGAGGATTGCATTAGTATGTATACTGCTGATGAAATTTTATCTGGTGAAAATGCATGGAATTGTCCTAAATGTTGTGATGAGAAGAAACAGAAAATTTTAGAAAAGAAGAAATCTTTAAGGAAATCACAAAATTTACAAGTACCTGTCAAATCAACTGAGAGTAGACGTGAGAAACATTCAATATTTAAATTTGGTGGTTCCAAACGTAAGAAGACGAAGACAACACATAATCGATCATTATCACCATTTAGATTAATTAGAAAAGGTGAATACAAATTACGTAGTACAGATTCTGAAAATCATAGTAATCCAACAATGACAATAGGTTCATCATCTGAATCTGATATGAAATATAATAGTTATGATGACTCTGAAGAGGATGACTTTGATGAATTAGATGATGAGAAATTGAGACATTGGAAAAATAAGAAATTGATTACTATTAAGACATTAAATTTTATTACATTACCTAAAATTCTAATGATTCATCTTTCAAGATTTTATTATGATTTAACTAAGAAAAATAATTCAATTATTACATATCCTTTAATACTTAATATGGTATTGAAAAATAAAGAAGTTGTTAAATATAGGTTATATGGTATTGTTAATCATACTGGTAATTTAATTAGTGGACATTATACTTCATTAATCAATAAGGAATATAATCATAGTTTGAAGAGTAAAGAACAGAAATGGTATTATTTTGATGATGAAGTTGTTAAACAGGAGATCAATCATGGTGATATAGATAATGGTATTAATAAAATATCGAGTACAGATGCATATGTTTTATTTTATGAAAGGGTTGCCTAGTTTTTATTCTTAAAAGAATATAGATTAATTTTTCATTATATATACATAAAAGTACGTAATTTTTTTAAAGAAAAGAAGAAAAGATTAATAGTGCATGATAATAATAATAGTAATAATAATAGAGGGAAAGAAAAAGGGAAGAAGAGAGGTTAGAACCAGTTATTTATACGCCGAAAGTTTTAATATAAATTTTTGTATCCTCAATTTCTTTTAATCTTTTCTTTTCATCCCAATCTAATTCATCACCCATAATTTTGACCGTACCTTCTACAGCATTTAAAGCTTGTTTAGCATCTAAGAAAGCGAATCTTGTTCTTCTTAATAAGAAATCTAATGCTGTTCTTGTATATTCGTGATGAATTGAATATTTCAATTCACCTATTGTGAATGGGTAACGGAACGAATCGAATGGATTGATTTCATTTGTTTCTACGATATGTACATCAGCTACAGTATCAACAATATTGTTAATGTTATTATTATTGTTATTATTCGATTCAATAAACTTATCCTTTTCACTTAATATTTCGAAATTTGTTGCTAAAGTTACTGGTAATTGATTAATATTATTTTGTTTGAATGATTCACAAATGATTGAAGCTCTAGTACCATAATTATCTGCTAAATGTTGAGCCATTTTGGAAGATAAATTATATTTTTGGGCTAATAAAGCTTCTAAATTTGGATTCCAATTTTCTGCACCTAATAATTTTAATTTTCTTGTCGTACAAGGTTTGACATTTTTGAAATTTCCTACTTTAATTACTTCATTGATTGTTTCTTCTGCCATTTCTCTATAAGTAGTCCATTTCCCACCTGCGATTGTAATTAAATTTGTTGGTGAAGTGAAAATGAAATGTGATCTAACTAAACCTTCTGTCTTACCATCCTTTGAATCTAATTTTCTTGGATCCTTAACTAGAGGTCTGATACCTGCCCAAGCACTTAATACATCATCTCTTTTAACTGGAAATTTAATATAATGTTGTAATTCTTTTAAAATATCTTGAATATCTGCTTCAGTTGCAGTTGGAGTCTCTGGTACTTGTTTCAACGGAATATCTGTTGTTCCTGCTAAAACTTTTCCTTGCCAAGGTAAAAAAAACATCACTCTACCATCCGAAGTTCTAACATCTAATAAACCTACATTTTTAGGACAATAGAAACTTGGTAAAATGATATGAACCCCTGAAGAAGGTACGACCATTTTAGGGTTTTTAACTGCGATTTGTGAAGTAATATTATTAGTATTATAATTTGAAGAATCTATGTCAGGTAAACCATCTTTATTGTTATCCATTTGCAAAATGTGATCACTATAAGGACCAGTTGCATTAACGATCGTTTTAGCATTAATTTGGAAAGTTTCACCAGTTTCTTTATCAGTAACTATAGCGCCAATAACTTTCTGTTGATTAGCATCATTAATTTCATTTGATTTAATTAATTGTTTAACTTCTATGTAATTTAATACTGTAGCACCTTTATTTATAGCAGTAATGGCTAAAGTTGAATTTAATCTTGAATCATTGAAAGTACCATCATGATAAACTAAACCAGCTTTTAAATTTCCTGATTCTAACATTGGAGCTAACTCAGTAACTTGTTTCTTTGTTAAAAGGTAAGAATTCTTCAAATTTTGTGAACCGGCGAATAAATCATAAAATTTACAACCCATATAAAAGTATGGAACTTGCCAATAGGTATAAACAGGTATTAAAATTGGTAAAATTTTACAAAGATGTGGAGCGGTATTAATTAAATGAGCTCTTTCATTTAATGCTTCAATGACCAAATCTAATTGATTCTTTGAAAATTCTAAGAAAGCTTTCTCTAAATAACGCACCCCACCATGAGCCATCTTAGTAGATTTTGAGGATGTCCCAGAGGCAAAATCATTTTTTTCAACTAAAGCAACATTCAAACCTCTTGTTACAGCATCAAGTGCACAACCTGTACCGGTTGCACCACCACCAATAATTAATAAATCAAAATTTTTTGATTCTTTCAAATTATTAATTAAAGTTGAACGTGAAGGAGTATCAATTGGTTCAGCAGAGACAGATTCTATAATATCTATAGGTTTTAATCTATTATAATCAAATAAAGGAGATTTTTTAGTCTTTTGATTGAAAAGATATATTGAAGTCCCAACAATAGATAAAGAAGTTACACCGAAAATAACTTTCGGTCTTAATAGCTTGCGACCAAACATATTTGTATGTACTGATATCGATATTGGCAGTCGTTGTTAGACATGAATATGAGCATCTGGATAGTTATTTACCTCACGAGGGGTGGAGCTATTTATATATCCGGGGATCGAGTGTATCATCAGACACCACTGAACTAACAAACTAACCAATATTGCCTCCTCCTCCTCATCCATTCCCCATCCATCCATTCATCCATCCATCAGGGAACAATAGATCGAGAGAATTCCCCGAGTCACCGTTGCTATTAGGGGTACGACCCAGCAGAGTTGCACCCGCACAGCAGCAGCAGCGGCGGCGGCGTCCGCCTGTTCTTCTCCACTTTTCTCTCATCACTCGGCACGGCACGGTGCGGCACGGCGCGGCGTGCAACTAACTCCGACGGACATACACCTGCCCGCCCGGATATAACACGTTTTGCGCAAGTCAGTGAACTGGATTTCCTTTGCCCCGCCCGCCAATATATTTCGCAGACGTCGCGTATTTACGGACAGACGGGACATGACACCTACATGTACTGGCGTATATACTGGCGTATTGAATCATGGCTAGACGAGTATCGTCTATGGTGACACCTCTAATAGAACAATATCCTGTTATTCTTTCATTTATATATATATATATATATATGTATATACAGCACGAAGTGCCATCTTCCACTTTCGGACACCCCTACTCCATGATACCTTTCTTTTTAGTCCTCTTCAACTTCTTTCTGATGACTAATGTAGGGACACCACAGACAAAATTCTGTAAACCGGATAGAATCATCGATAATGAACAACACAAAGTCCGAGGTTTTAAAGTTGTTATCATCTCATTTAATAAATGTTTAGGGTACGGATGTGTTAATGACAATATTATAATATCTAATGTATCTATCACCCCACTAATACAATCAAATAAATGATAACAATTCTCACTTATCTTAATAATATTCTCCTTGATTGTATTATCACTAACTTTAACACTGGATGATTCCCATTGAACAATATATAATGTATCCCCATTATTAACTATTGTACCCATAACATAAGTTAATGCATACATAGATTCACTAGTCATATCAACGTATAGAATATAACAATTACCTTCATTCTGTTGCTGAGTATTCAGAGTATCTGCTACAGGTGTCTCAATAGGTAACTTCTTACTTAATAATTTTAACCCTCTAATATATCCTTCATCCATTCTCTCTAATTTAATATCTTTCTCAATATTTAAATACTCATCATTATTCTTAAATTTATTAATCCATGGTTTTTTACTCTCAAGTACATCATTAATACTAACAACAAAATTGGGTAATACTTTCATACCAGGATCATAGTCAAATTTAGAATCAATCTCTGCATCATCTTCAATATCACTAACTTGTTCTTCATCCGATTCTTCACTTTCTTCGTCGTCTTCTTCATCCGATTCTTCATCTTCCTCCTCGTCTTCTTCTTCTTTATTAACTTCTCCTTCTTCCTCAGAATCTTCTTCTTCTTCTTCTTTTTTATGCGGTTTCTTTATATTCTTACGTTTAACATTATAAAGTCTCATTGAGGGGTCTTGTCTTAATACAGTCCATTTCAAAAATTCTTCTTCACGGATACGAGACCTAGACCGAGACATAGACCTAGACCTAGATCTAGATCTACTTAAACTAGTACGATTCTCACTACCGCTACCAATACCATTAGATCGAGATCCACTACTATCGTTACGTACTGCAATATCACGTTTCATTATACGACTTCTACCTCTTTCAATTTGTTCAGAATCAAATTGAACTCCACCAATCTTATTACTACTATTATTGCCATTCGATGTATCAAAATCATTGGAACTTATAGGTTCAGGTTCATCAGCCGGTACAATATGTTCAATATTCGTAACATCATTAGTATCACTAGTTGACGGTTCAAAAAGATGAGATTGAAATCCGTCTGGATTAGTTAATAATATACTCTTATGATGTTTCTCACTCATTTTTTGGTACCCTCCAGTAACTTCAAAAAAAAAAAACACCTGGTTACTTTAATTATATTATCTTACTGTCTTTTTATTATTATCTTCTCTCTCCCCCTTTTCATGTCTTGTTATTACGTATTTTTTTTTTTATTTTATTTTATACAACTTCCTTGTTTTTCTTTCTCGTGAAAAAAACGAAGCCTTGTTATTATTATAGGACACCCGCGAACGAGGCAGACAGGGACCCTGAATTTATAAAAACATACCTACGTACTCATGAACTTTACTCCAACGGTATATACATCCTTTCAATATTACCACGACAATCGAACCTACGATGTCTCATACTTTCATTGATGAAACTACTTTCTCAATCCCTGTAAAGAGAATATTCGATACCCAAACAACCACGTATTTTCAAAATTCTGAGGCTTTGAAAAGATTGAAATTTTTCATTACTAAATATGTTAATTTAGTTCAATCTCAAGATTTTCAAGACACCCCACAATCAAACTTTGATCAAACTTTACTAGATACTATCGCAATTTTAAATCGATTATCAGATTATATCGATCAAATCCCACCATTTAAAGGTCCAAGAAGATACGGAAATTTAGCTTGTAGAAAATGGCATGATAAATTGAACCTTGTAATTAAAGATGAAATCTTAACATTATTACAAAAAAATAACATCCATATAACAAATGACAACGATTCCCTCATACTTGAACTAACTTACTATATTGAAAATTGTTTCGGTTCCAAGACAAGATTGGATTATGGTACAGGGCACGAATTATCTTTTATTGCATTTGTCGCTGCTTTAGACATGTTAAACCTTCTACCAACAATCTCGGGCCAATCGTTACTATATCTGTTTCATCACTATTATAAATTGGTTAAGAAACTTATATTGACTTATACGTTGGAACCAGCAGGATCTCATGGTGTATGGGGTCTTGATGATCATTTACATTTTAGGTGCATCTCAATGGATTAATAATAACTATGATATTCATCCAACTGATATGTTAAATAAAAATATCTTGAATCGATATCAAGCTATAAATTTCTATTGCATGGCTTTATCATTTATCTTCCAAGTTAAATCCGGTCCATTTAGTGAACATTCACCAATCCTTTATGATATTTCAAAATCGGTTAAATTTTGGTCAAAGGTTAAATCAGGATTGATGAAAATGTATGAACAAGAAGTATTAAATAAATATCCCGTGGTACAACATTTTTGGTTCGGTACAGGTTTTTACCCATGGATAGATAATAGATCAGGGAAACCGTTACCAGTATATGAAATCACTGAAGATTCTTCACAGAATAATCAAAAATTAAATAATGGTATAGATAATGATATTTCAATAGGTATCCCCATGGCAACATCTTTCTCAAATCAGGAACCGTTTACAGGTATGCATACTCCGACAACAATGATGAGAAACGATTTTAAGCAAGGCAGATTCACAAAACCTTTACATAATACAACTACAAAGATGGCGCCACCATCATCAAGGATAATAAATAATTATTCAGATCAATCAAGATTGCATAGATTTACAGATAATCGTACCCAACGATAATCGAATACAACCATTCCCATTCATTTCCATTCTTATATTCATTATATATCATTACATAACGACAATTCATGAAATTTTATAAATGATAACAGCAACAGTCACACAATATTATAAGACCGTTCTGGTGTATAGTTTAGAATCGGCTATTCTTTCTTTAATATTTGTTTACCTTGTCGGACATCGCAATTCGAATTATTACGGCGTCATAAGAAAATAGAAACTACCCAACCAACTATTAAAAGAAATATCCATCATATATCTTTAAAAGATCAAATCAAAGCAACGACTAAATTCAATACCCCACTTTCAGTTCCAAAATGAGGAGGAGAGGATACGTAAGAAGTTATATCGATCAACTTGGATCAAATCGAAAAACTGAAAATAAAACAAGATCACTGAGATCTATCAAACTACCACATTCAAATAAAAGACAGCAACATAAAAAAAAAGGTGTACCGTTGACAGAAATATATAAATCAGTAACAAAACAAAACAATTCTCAAAGAGTGTTACAATCTAAAGATGTCAATATCTCATCGTTGATAGGAACTTATTCAATCAATAAGAAATCGCACATATCGACTCAAAGATCAAATAACTCACTCAACCTATCACAAATCATTAAGAAAAATATACGACAAAGTGAAGGTATTGACTACTCTAATATAAATGACCTAATATCGAATTCAAAATTGCTAGATAAAAGCAATAACTCCATATATTGGGATTCACCGTCGTCACCTGTCAAGACAAATTTCATGGACATGAAAAGTCTTAAGAATACATATAAAATCACTGATCAGAATAGTCTGATATATCAATTACAAGACTCGTTATATCAATTAAACTCAAAATTTAAAATTATCTCCAGTGTCAACAATTCAAGATTTGATACTTTATTAAGGATCCATGATATAAATACACTATCGTCAAAGGAAATCATGGTAACAAATTCATACAAAAAATGGAAATTTGTACTACATAATCCCAAAAATGGACATAATCATATACCAGATATAACAAAAATTCATCTTTATAAACTAGCAATAAATTCGAAAACGATCATCAAATTGAACGATGAACTTCAGTGGTGTCTTCAATGGAAATTTGTTCCTGTAATTTCATGATATTATATATATGCCTATATATATCTTATATATTCTGTCCCTAATATACTTTTGCATATACAACTAAATGATGTCTAGATCACTATCACTATCCATTTCAGTCGTCATGCTTTCAACTGACTTGCCCTTATCATCTTTAAACGTCTCTTTATATACATTTTCTCTACGGTTTATCCTATTCATTAAAGCAACCCTAGATGGTTTCAAAATGACTTTCTCCTTTTTAAAATTCATCAAATCATTAATATCATTATTCTTCTTCTTCAAGGACTGGCTTTGAACTTGTACTTTATCCTCTTCGATATTAGATCCCTTTGCACGATGATTCAATACAGTTGCCATTTTGCCATGAGTAGGATCAAACCCTAACCTCTGGATCAACCCACCTTCCAATACATGCTGAGTG